>CM035807.1:37481924-37509760 GCA_020466095.1 Chlorops oryzae | reverse complement strand
GGATGCCGGGTCCAGGACAGGATATAAAAAATTTGGTGCTACGAAAATTTAAGTCGACTTCATGCGACCAGCGTCAAATCCAAAAAGAACTATGCATTCCCGGCTCTCTATATTGGCTGCACTGCTGTTTGACAGAGTGGACCATAGACGAACACACAAGAATGACAGTTGACTTTTCGGTTTGCCTAACTCACTGTCTCCACAATCATTGGAGCGCCGTGTAAATCCGAACGCAATAAAAAATGTAAAAATGGCAATAAAAAAATTGTATGACTTGTCACAACACAGGTCGCATTTGATCTTCGGACCGACAGACAAATACGAGCTGAAAGAAGCTTAAGAGATCAGTCTCAGTTGATGGAACATCACCAGATATCTTTAGCATGATACACTCCCCTTGCTTTGGATAGTATATCTTCCAACAGATAACACGCCTTTCCTAGTTTTTGTTTTACTACCGCTTTGATACCACGGGGTGCTAATTTGGCATTGAAATTTTTTTGAAGATTGCTCTGAGCAAAATTTCGACGCACTACTTCCTGGCCAACTGTAAAGGAGCGGGGTCTAGCGCGCAAATTATAATGTTTAGCATTTTTTTCATATGCCGCTTTCATGCTATTCTTGATGGAGTTTCGATGTCTGCACATATGTTGACCAAATAAAACATAATAAGGCGAGGTCTCTATGGTTTGATGGACACTATTTCTTAGGGCTGCATTAATATCACTCAAGAAAATATCCCACTCTCGTTGATCTTTTCTGATATATGATCGAAGTGCTTCATTAATGCTACGGTTTACGCGTTCGGAAGCGTTAGCTTGGGGCGAGTATACGGCCGTTAGGGTGTGTTTTACCCCATATTTGCTCAAAAATGCTGTAAACTCCTTGCATTTAAACTGGCTACCGTTATCGGATACTATGGTTTCGGGAACTCCGAAGCAGTCAAAAATTTCCGTTTTTAGAAAGTCTATAATATTTTTCGAGTTGAATTTCTTCAAGGGCTTCAGAAATGAAAATTTTGAGTGGTGATCAAGTACGATAAAGATTCCTATGTTTCCTTTTTTTGTACGTGGAAACGGGCCTATTAGGTCGATATAAAGGCGCTGGAATGGTCTTTCGGTGTCTGGTAATTTTCCCAGTTCTGGTCTGAGATTTCTAGGAGGTGTTTTTGATGTTCTACATAAGTCACAGTTAAGGACAAGGATCTTCACATCTTTCGCTAACCCTGGCCAATAAAAGTGCCTTCTTATTCTTTCGAGAGTTTTAGCAATACCGCCATGGGCTGCGGAAGGTGGATTGTGCGCTGCTGTCACCACGTCTCTCCTCAACTCCTCAGGAACGTACAATTTCCATTGTTCTTCGCCGGAAATTGCATCTATTCCTACGCGATGATAAATATATTTATCAATAATGCGAAAGTCGGGCATATTGGCGTCTAACAGTTTATTTTTCAATAAGATATATTTTTCTCCCGTAAAATGATCTGAATTGAGATTAATCGAAGGTATAGTTTCAATGTCTAGCTCTCCCACTTCCACAGGGTCGAACGACCGCGATAAAGCATCGGCTACTACATTTTCTCGTCCCTTTCTATGTTCAATCGTGAACTTGAAAGCTTGGAGTTTTAAGGCCCACCGTGCCAAACGACAACTCAGGTCTTTCTGACTCATGAGCCATTTAAGACTCGCGTGGTCCGTTACGACCTTGAACTCGTGCCCTTCGATATAGGCTCTAAACTTCTTTATCGCAACTACAACAGCATAACATTCCTGTTCTGACACCGTATAATTTTGTTGGGCCTTATTCAGTTTTTGAGAAATGTAAGCTATTGGTTTTTCCACCCCACTGTCATCGCACTGAGCTAGAAGCCCCCCAATGCCATATTTGCTTGCATCACATTGCAATATGAACGGTTTTTCATAGTTTGGCGGTACTAATACTGGTGCCGTAGTAAGCTGGCGTTTCAAATTTTCAAAAGCTGACTGTGCTGATTGGTTCCATTCAAAATTTTGTCGTTTGGCCAACAAATCGGTCAAGGGCGAAGCTATGGTAGCATAATCGTGCACAAAACGACGATACCAGCCTGCCATGCCAAGGAAGCGTCTTAATTGCTTTGTAGTTTTTGGAACAGGGAATTCAGTTATCGCACATATCTTTTGAGGGTCAACCATTAGCGATCCTTTTCCTACGATGAATCCTAAATATTTCACTTCTCTCAGACTAAAGTCGCTCTTGGCTATATTAATGGTTAAGCCCGCTTTCCTGAGAAGTGTGGCCACTTCGAGTAAATCGGACAGGTGGTCATCGAAAGTTTGAGAGACTATCATTAAATCATCTAAATAGACGAACACTCTCGATTTCAAATGATACGGTATAACTTTGTCCATTAATCGGCAAAGGGTTTGCGGCGCATTACATAAGCCGAACGGCATACGTACGAACTGATATAATGGTCGATTAGGTATGGTAAAGGCGGTCTTGGGACGGGACTCAGGTGATAAAACAATTTGCCAAAAGGCATCTTTTAGGTCTATTTTCGAGATGTAGTGAACTGCTGGTAGACGAGAAATTAATCCGTCTATATGGGGTATCGGATATGCGTCTTTAGCTGTTACCTCATTCAAGCGTCTTGAATCTAAACAAAATCTAACTTTTCCTGGTTTCACTACGAGTATACCAGGTGAAGACCAGGGGGATTCTTTCGCTTCCTCAATTACTCCTAAGCGAATCATTCGGTCAAGTTCTTCCACTAATAGTTTTTCCATTGCTGGAGAAATTGGGTAGTATCGCTGCTTAATGGGGGACGCATTTCCCGTATCTATCCTATGCTCTACTAAGGTTGTTTTTCCTAGGCCTTCTTTTTCTGACGAGGGAAAAGCGGCTATAATAGCTTTGAGGCGTTCTTGCTGTTGGGGATTGAGGAATGGTATGTCGTCCCCATCCATAGAGCAGAGCTCTTTACATTCTGGTTCCGTGACTATTTTGATACCACAGGCATTCCAAAAATCCATGCCGCAGATAACATTTTGTTTCACAGACGGTATTACTAGGAAATTAATAACGTGTGTTTTGCCATTAAAAGAGATAGGATAGTTAATCGAACCCACGACCTGTTGACGTTGGCCGTCCGCGGTTCGTACACTTCCGGAAAATTTTACAAAACTATCTGTATGAGATGCAATACACTTTTGTGCTAAGTTTCCTCCTAAACAACTTTTGTTGGCTCCACTGTCCAATAGCGCCAAAACGACTTCTCCTTGCAATTTTAATTGCATATAGACTCGGTTATCGTTATCGGTCTGAACCATGGAAGCTATTACAAAGTTCCGTAAGAGGGATTTATTTGCATAAAAGTTTTTTATACGTTTAGTTGAACGGACTTGCTTTTTTGTATGAGGTAAATTTAAAAATATTTCTGAACGACGCTTTAGATATTCGGCCATGCGTACATGGTAAGGTTTGAAGCTGTAATGAATGGGCTTTGGGTAATCGTTGTTAATTGGTGGTGGAGAGCTAAAAGTTTCTATTGTTCCTTGTCTCGAGGCGCATGACTCGGACGTCCGGACTGGGGAGGAGGAACGTCCTTCCTTAAGTTTTCCGAACCCGATTTGCATTTTGGACAGGATGGTTTGTATGTGTTTACTGCTCCGCAACCGTAGCAGAAAATTCTCCTTTCTTTAATACAATCGTGATAACTATGCCCTGGTTCTTCACAGTTCCAGCAAACCAAACGAGATTCCCTAAGAGAGTTGACTTCATGAAATTGGGATGTCGGAGAATGCTCATTTGTCGGGCTATTACATAAGATTTCAGAAATTTGTCGACGCTGAGTCGGATATCTACTGGCAGAAATGTCTTGGAAAAATTTTTCATGTTTCCGAACCTCGCTCCTCAGAATGGAAATTTCGGTGATTCTTAAATGAAGCAATTCGAGTCTCAAATCCGGTTTTAAATTCCGCAACAATAACTCGACAAGTTGCTCTTCTGACATGGGGACGCGTAGGGTATCACTCATGTTCATAAGGACCTCTAGGAATTCATCAAAAGGCTCATTTGGCTTTTGTTTTCGCCTCCGCATGTCGTCCATAATGTCTGAGTCGGACACGTGAGTTTTGAATTGACGACGCAACGCTTGGCATAACTCAAACCATTCCAGGGCATCCACCTGGCGGTGATATCGCCAGAACCATTGTAAGGCTTTGTCTTCAAAAATAGAGTGTATGTGTTGACACAACAATGAAAAATCCCCATTTAGCTGAGACGTCGTCAGTATGTTTAGACGATAGATGAAATCATCTATGGGTATGTCGTCTTTGGTACCTTTAAATTTCAGACGCCAGTTCTTTATAAGATTGGATGTTTTTTCTGTGACTCTAGAATTTGCTTCCTCATGTGGTTGTGGACGGGCGGCTTCATAAGGCTGGTCTCTAGGCCAATCTACAGATTCACGAGAAGCTATCCTCGTCGGATTGGTATTATTAAACGAATTTCCGTTGTTAACCAATAAGGTTCGAAACAAGGTTTGGAGCTCACTAGAAATTGTGTTGTTAATTTCTTGACGGAAATTATTCAGAGAATCAGAAATTAATGCTTGGACTCGCTGTTCAGAGACAGCTGGAATTACTGGAATTATCGGCCTGTTGTTGCTGGGACTTGTGAGCTGAAACACCGGGTTTGGTGCACCAACCCACACCCATCGACGAGCTAGACAATGGCACTTCAAAAATGCAGAGTACGGTGCGAGACGTGAAGACCATGCCTTCCAATCCACAACGTGGAATGGAATGGGATGGAGAAGGGCTTGTTACAGAAAGATGGCGCCCAACGTGGGGCCCGGAAAGGGAAATTCTCGATGAATTTTACAGAAAGGCCCACATGAAATTTTTTTGGCATTCGTACCAAACACTCGTATTAACGTTAAATGATGGATTTTTTTCTTTATCTATAGAGAAGTGGATAAGAACCACATATAATTTTAATAGTCCTTAGAAAAATGTTCAAGGTAATGTTGGAAGCTCATAATATTTCGGGATTAGCCAAACTTCAAAACGGAGGATCGGACCGTTAATTACGTGGCTAACCGACATTAATCGAGGATATTTATAGATTCTTTACCTTTCTGGATTTTACGCCCTAAATCTTTTGGAAGTAGGGGTACCGTTAAGCATTGAATCTAAGATAAGAGCTTGCTCGGATATAGCTTTGGTGACAATAGTTTGTTTTATTCAAGTTGAATTATTTTTAAATATTTAGATTCTCAAAAAAAAAAAAAAAAAAAAAAAAAAAAAAAAAAAAAAATAAACCCTTCAAAATTTTAATATTCCACAAACGTCTCAATGAACCGTAGGTACGTATTCGCCGAAACAAAACGAATCCTTTTAGTTCACAACATATCAGTAAACGCATATATATATATATATAAACACTAGAAATGCCCACGCCTAGAAGCCCAGAAAGAAGCGAAGGAGCTGTAGGGGGTAGCTTACCACAATGCACGATTTGCAGCGATAGTCTTAGCAAACGAGAAGAAACGGTAGAGACACCTTGCAAACATACTTTTCATCTAGCATGCCTGCAAAGATGGCTGCAGACCAATCCTTCGTGTCCAGTTTGCCGTCAAAATTGCGACGAGCTTTTAAACACCACTAGCACAACAGGTCGTAATAGTCTATCAAATAGATCAACCACTACGCGTGGTAGGGGTAATAATAACGCTCCGCGCGATAGACCTAACACCCGCGCACAAGCAACACAACAGCCAAACATTCCTGCACCAACCCACACCCATCGACGAGCTAGACAATGGCACTTCAAAAATGCAGAGTACGGTGCGAGACGTGAAGACCATGCCTTCCAATCCACAACGTGGAATGGAATGGGATGGAGAAGGGCTTGTTACACATTTGAGAAAAATTAGTTCAAATGAAGCAATGGTGCTAAAAAATTAAAACGCGATTTTGTCGAAATCCTTACTTGATGGAATTTTTTTGATATTTTTCAATTATTCGGCCGACCAGTATATACTAGAGCCACTACTGAAACACAAAAGGAGGATTTCATTGCCGACCAGTGTAATTTGTTATTTGAATTCTTTGATTGCATTCATTTTTCAAAATCACAAAAATTGAAATAAAGATTTTTTTATTATACACTGCAGCTCACATCATCGGGTCATGTCCTGCCCTGAAAAAAGGTAGAATTAGTAACTTTGGGGGCAAATACTACCCGAAGCGGAACTCAAATCCAGCAGTGTAGGTTATATACTAAACTTCCTGCTGGACGCAGGACTCAAAATACTCGCTCTGAGGATGGCAAAGGGGGCACAATAGATCTTACAGGTCGACGTGCTCTTTAACCCCCTATCAAAAATAATAGTAATAATATTCCACAAGGTTGGAATTTCTTCGAAACAGTTTCGTATATCTGTGAGAGTATATGAGCTAAACTTCTCTTTATATAGCGAATCAACAGAATCCTATTTTTTTGCATTTTTGGTCCCATTTTGGTGACTCTTTTCTGCAACGAAAGTTTTTTTCTAGAAGAACAATAATTAATTTATTAATGTGAAATCTAATTTTCAAGCGATGCTTGAGAAAGGCATCTATAAGCGACGATTTGCTGACGTACGTTTCGTCAGGGGTCTCATCAGAGCAATTTTTACGAATTGGCTGACTATTGAGTCAAATTTCGGTTTGCGTATTAGAACTACCTTTGACTGCAATTCATACCCTTGAATTCTAGCATCAGAAATGACTCTTAAATGGAAGATCTAACTAAAGCTTTGAAGCTTGAAAGCATTCACTATATTAATCAGTTCGTATTCTACGCGTCGTGCTCTCCGCGGTTTTTTGTATTAAGTTTTTTGTATGCATGTGCATACAGAGAAGGGTCTTTTTGGCAATAACTGTGAGAGTATATGAGCTAAACTTCTCGTATATTATTGGCGGTGTGCGTTTCAGGGAAATGCTTCATTTTCAATACTGCATTTTGTCGAGCCAGTGAGCTGTAAAACTTAAGAAACTTTCTTTATTATTTATGTTTGTCCACATGTCAGTAGTGGCAGAAATTGCAACTGCACTCGTCACCCCTTTTTGTATTTCAAATTTAGTCTCTTCGTAAAGTTTAGGAATGATGGTCTCCGTAAAGTACTTTCTGCCCGGTAAGTTATATTTTGGTTTAACTTTTCTTATCAGGTTTCTAAATCCAATGTTTTCAACAATTGACAACGGCTGGTTGTCAAGTACAATCATCTCACCTATCGCAATCTTGATGTCTTTCGATCTAAAGTCCTCGCGTGACCACTGTGCAACAAAACTGTCTTCAATATTTTGTTGGCTTTTCTGAAATGCACCGACTGATGTTGACGCTGATGTTGAAGGAGTAGGCATCGCTATAGGTAGTCCTTTCGCTTGAATTTGCGACAAGCAGGATTCGTCTGATGCGGAAAATTTGACCGTTGAATTTAACTGAGGTATCAGCGATGGATGTCGGTATTTAAGCATTGAGATCCGAAAACGGATCCGCAGGCGAAGAATTTTGCGGGTTTTTGCGGACAAAACGTCCGTTTTCGGATCCGAAAACGATTCGCGTGTACACACTTCGTCGCTCAGTTTGTGGCACAAGAACGTTCATTTACGATTCGCGCAAACCTCCGCCTGCGGATCCGTTTTTGGACGTTTTGGCGAAGGTTTTGCGGGTTTCCTATTAGCATTTTCCTATTGGAATTTTAATAAGAATATTTGATTGGTTTTGCTTTTTCTTTTATTTGATATTTCTTTTCATTTCTGTTTCTTCTTATTCTTAAAGGAATAACAATTGTTATGAATTAATTCAAATCTTAGGTGGTAGATTTTTGATATGCAGTCTTTTTAATAACTAAATAATTTGTTGCTGAATTTTTTTTAAATGGTCCAATTTATCTGAAAAACAAATTAATTAATAAAAGAATTAACCCTTTAAGGCTGATTGGGTTGATGTGCGGGGTGACAAAAGCCTACGCCCAAATACGGCGAGCTAGCCGCTATGCCACGTGTCGAACCGCCACTGCCCACAACAACACGACCCTCAATCAGTTACAGTACCCCCTTTTCTGTTGGAATATCTGCAATTCGTACTCGGTGGTCTTTTCCCGGATGAACCTTCGTTGTGCGGCCTAAACGCCATTCGGTGGTGGGCAAGTTGTCCTGTCGTATAACTACAAAATCACTGACTTTCAAATTTTCCATAGGAAACTTCCACCGGTGCCTTTTATGGAGCTCAGATAAATATTCTGCTTTCCAGCGCTCGCAAATCTGATTACTAAGTGCTTTTACTATGCGCCAGCGATTAATGAAAGAAAGGGGCGAGTCTAGCATGCACGGTTCAGGCACTGCTAAAATAGGTCCTCCGGTTAAAAAATGACCCGGAGTGAGAGGGGCTAGATCATTGGAATCGGAAGATTGGGGACTTAGAGGACGAGAGTTCAAACATGCTTCAATTCTTGCGAGAGGCGTTTGCAATTCTTCGAATGTGAATCTTAAAGGGCCTGCGCATTTGCGAAAATGGAGCTTGAAGCTTTTAACTCCAGCTTCCCACAGACCCCCCATATGAGGCGCGCCTGGTGGGATGAAATTCCAGGAGATGTTAGTCGGAAGATATTTCGATGTAACAAGATTTGAAACGGAGCGAATGAATGTATCATATTCAGATTGAAGCATTTTCGCGGCCCCTACAAAATTAGTGCCATTGTCAGAGTAGATTTTGGCAGGACATCCTCGTCGAGAAACAAATCTATGAAAGGCTGCAAGAAAGGTATCTGTGGAAAGATCAGAAGTGGCCTCCAAATGTATAGCTTTAGTAGAAAAACACACAAATACGCAAACGTACCCTTTCGTGATGCGACATCCGCGGCCACGGAATGATCTAATTTCAACGGGGCCCGTGAAATCTATGCCGGTGTTACAGAATGGTCTTGACAAGGAGCAACGCTCAGGTGGCAGTGCTGACATCATTTGAATTTGAACTCTTTTCCGCTCAACAACACAGATTTTACATTGGTGAATTATGGCCTTAACAAGATTTCGAATTCGAGGGATCCAAAACTCCTGTCGAATCAACCGCAACATTAGCGAATTACCTCCATGAAGCGTAATTCGATGGGTGCGTTGGACAAGCAGTTTAGTGAACCGACAATTATAGGGCAATATGATCGGATGTGACTCGTTATATGCAGGGCTGCCAGATAGCCCGATTTTATCGTCATTTGACGATTTTTTATGCCAAATATGCATTTTACCGATTTGACGATTTTTGCCCCAAAAATACCCAATAATTGACGTTTTTTAAATCAATCTGACCATGTGTGGTAACAATAGTAAAAATAAAACAGATGGCAATCAAATTTGCACGATTCATACCATATAGAACTATAGCTGCAACTTCGACCAAATTTTGGCGCGAGCCACCATGTGAGTGCACCTTAATAAAGAATTTTATAACGTAGATTTTGATGTAAAACTCTAATCAAAATTAAATTTAAGCAGATACTGACATTTATGACACTCTTATAATTATTCGAAACTAACTGTGTCACTTTCAATACAATCACAGCCAACTTCGCAAACTTCTGGTTTTTTGTCATTTCGTTTCCTTTCGAAAACACTTACATATAATTTTTATCAGCATTAATGGTGACATCCAGTGTTAAAGTTATCGTTGCAAATCCGTTTCGAATAATTATAAGAGTGTCATAGTATTTAATTTAATTGCCTTCAAAATAAGCCTAAGCTGGTGTAAATGAGACAAACGATTCAAAAGTTATTATAAAATTAGTAGTGCAATGTTTTTTCTCATTTCTCATTAACTAAAAACCTTAACGGTTTTACGCGAAGTTAAAGGCTTGATTAATATTAAAGTTTTATATACCTACACTAATGAATTCAATACTAATATATATTAAAAAGTTTATGTTCATATTATAAAAATGCTCAAAGCATAATTATGTTAGATTTTCTTCGTATGTTTTACAAATATTACAAACGCTGAAAGCATACTTCTGTTATTTATCTTTTTTTGAGTACAAAAATGAACTCAATAAAGACAAATTTCCTTTTTAAAACATTTTTTTTAACTGCGCTTTTTTTGACGATTTTTTAAAGTTCAATGCCGATTTTGACGATTTTTCTGTTAAAAAGTGACGGTTTTAGCCAAAAATCATCTGGCAGCCCTGGTTATATGATAAGAATTCTGAGCTAGGTAAGCGACCGTTGGCTCGTAGGATCATTTCGTTATCTACATAAGCATTGAGCGGAAGCAAATGGCTCTTGGTAGATAGTGTTTGTCTGTTTAGAAGACGTTGTCGATCGTATTGGAATTTTGTTTCTTGAGCCAATCGAATCAATAGGGGTATTCACAAAGGCGTCGGAATATAGTAAAGTCGGAAAATCGGAAAATCTTAACTGCTTAAAAACATGTGCAAGATACAAAAAAAGTTTAAAAAAATTTTAAGAAGTCGAATTTTTCCGATTTTCCAACTTTCCAACGTATTTAACACGCCTTTGTGAATACCCCTAATCTATTTTTTACGAAACGGATTTTTCTATGCATTAAAGCTATGGAAGCATAAAAAATCTTTGACTTATCGGTTTTACGGGTTTTGAAATAAAATCGAAAAACATAGCAGAGCACTTTATAGGCTCGAGATAAACAGGAAAACCTGTCCAAAATATCTTCGGAGTTTACAGTAAGCGTGAATACTGACTTGTTTGGCTTCATTTCTACTGTAGTGATAGGCTCGGTTGATAAAGCGAACATATGCCCGCCACCATATGTCGCTCCCTGCTAGTGTTTGCGGAGAAGTTCCTCTGCTGGCCAGATCAGCTGGATTTGCTTCAGACCGCACGTGACCCCATTTGGAATTCTTCAATAAGGAGGTTATTTTGGACAAACGGTTGGCCACAAAGGTCGTCCAGGTACATGGAGGCTTTTTAAGCCAAGACAAAACGATAGTCGAATCAGTCCAACAATAAATATCATCGATGTTGACTTCGAGACGATTTTGAATAATTGAAACTGTTTCAGCCAATAAAGTTCTAAACGTGGCAGAGATATCGTTTTGATTGGAGCAACCCTAGTTTTTGCAAAAAGAAGGGATGAATGAATTGGATTTTTGTGATTGGTACGTAGGTAGATACAGGTAGCGAATGCTAAAGTAGACGCATCACAGAATGCGTGAATCTGTACGGTGGAGGATGGAGTATAGCGAAGCCAGCGAGGGATTTGAATGTGTTGAATGTGGGAAAGATTATTGATGAACGTGCGAAATTGAGACAGACAGGCCTCGGAAACAGTTTCATCCCAAGTGGTTTTTTCTAACTAAATTTGCTGCATTATTAATTTTCCTACAACGATGATTGGTGCCAACCATCCAGCGGGATCAAATTACTTCGCTATGGTGGACAAGAGTTGTCTCTTGGTTTTACCGTTTTCGAGTTCGATCGGTTCGACCTTGCAGTAAAAATGGTCAGTGCAGGCATTCCAGCGAATTCCTAGAGTTTTGGCTTGACTGGCTTCATCTAAAGTGAGAAAATCAGAATGTAAAAGTTGAGTACTAGGAATATTGATCAAAATATCTTTAGAATTGGAAGTCCATTTCCTTAGGTCAAATCCTGCTTGACTTAGGACCTCAGCTAATTGATTTCTCTTTTGAATAGTTGTCTCGATATCGTGTCCTCCAGCGAGAACATCATCAACGTACATATAGTGGCGAATAATTTGAGTTGCTAGTGGAAATTTTAGTTCAACATCGGAGGCCAATTGTAGAAGTGTTCTAATGGCTAAATATGGAGCACAATTAATCCCAAAGGTGACGGTTTTGAGTTCGAAATCTTGTAAGGGTGAATCAGGTGCAGTTCGAAAAATTATCCGCTGAAAGGGGGTGTGATCAGGATGGATTAAAATTTGTCGATACATTTTCGTAATATCGGCATTGAAAACATATTTAAAAAATCGCCATTTGGATATGAGTAACGTTAAGTCATTTTGTAAGGACGGACCAATGCGTAAAACGTCATTTAGACTAAGCCCACTTGATGTTGGGTGCGATGCATTAAAAACGACTCGCAGTTTTGTGGAAACGCTCTCTTCCTTAACCACTGCATGATGCGTCAAATAGTATTTGCTATTTGGTGGATTCGGGTTCGCTCGAGGACTGGTCAGTTGCATGTGATTCAGATCGATATATTCGCTCAATACGGCATCATAATATTTCTTAAGCTCGGGCTGACGACTAAGTCTCGTTTCAAGCCGTAGGAACTGACATATAGCTGAACTGCGTGATTATCCCAATGATAGTTCGTTCAGAAAGTCGGATTTAAATGGCAAACGTACAATGTATCGTCCATCGCTATTTCTACACGTAGTTTCAGTATAGAGTTTTTCGCAAAAGTCGTCAGCATCAGTTAATCGTCGCGATGCCGGCAGGTCCTCAATCTACCAAAACTTGGCTAGCTGTTCACTCAAAGAAACTTCATTAAAATACGAAACAATGAAACGAGGATGTTGTAAAGAGGCGTTTGGTATGGGTCCTGTGAGGATCCATCCAAAGGCAGTTTCTTGAATGATAACATAAGTAAGCCCATAAAGTTGCGCTTTATTCCCTCAAAGATGATTAAGGGATAAACATCGCCTCCTAACAAAATGTCTACTTGAGAGCTTTTATTAAAATTAGGATCTGCTAACTGGAAATTTGGAAGCTTTTCGTACAACAATGGGCTAAAGGAAAACCTTGGTAAATTAGCTGTCCATCCAGGCACGATTAACGCAGTAACGGGAATTTTAAAGGTTTCGTTGACCATCGATCGAAGCATGAAATTACATCCTTTGGTACTTTGGGCGGAAATTACGCCATTTAAACCTGAAATATTAGCTTGAAGGGAGAAAGTTGGAATTTTAAGGGTATTTTGAAATCTTTCAGAGATGAAGGTTCCTTCCGAACCTGAATCAATTAATGCTCGTGCCATATAAGTTAAACCGCCAATGCAAACTTCCACCATAGCTATTCCTAAAAGGACACTTTCCGCCTGATTGAAATAACAGGATTGATCATGTGTTACAACGAAGTTGTTACATGATGCTTGAATTTGAGTCGAATTCGCTAA
The DNA here is from genome assembly GCA_020466095.1 of Chlorops oryzae. Taxonomy (NCBI): domain Eukaryota; kingdom Metazoa; phylum Arthropoda; class Insecta; order Diptera; family Chloropidae; genus Chlorops; species Chlorops oryzae. Next base: position 37,496,624 of record CM035807.1, on the reverse strand, counting down.
TGGAGTCGTTGGTGGAGTGGATTGGCTAGGTCCTCTGATATTGGAAGCATTCAACGCCGAAGCTTGAGACGGCTTTGGGGTTTCGGCCACCTCAAGATGAAGCAATGTATTGTGTCGTTTTTTGCGACGCTGCTAAACAGTTTGTGCAAAGATGTAAACGCTTGATAGTCGTTATGCGATCGCTGATGCTCAATTCTAAAAATTTATGACAAATACGTATTGAGTGCTTTCCGTCACACATTTTGCAGTCTGCTGTCGTGGTGGAAACGTTTGTATGAAACGATTGCTTAGATTTGGGCTTCCCCGTTGGAACATTTGCCTTTTTTGCGTCAGAAGTGGTACCTTTAAGGTCTTGAATAGATTCAAGCGATTGGAATCTTTGCGTGAGAAAATTGTCCAAAACTTCCCATATAACTATCTCTGATTTGGAATCAATCGACTGTTCCCACATTGAAAGAGTTATTCCTGGCAACTGAGATGAAACAAAATTAGCGTCCCAACTATCAATATCAATCCCCTGCTGAACGAGAACAGAGCGACAATTGTTAATTTTGCGTTGGAGTTCTTTGATTTTTTCTCCAGATTCGCTTTTGACAGGAGTTAAATTATTAAGAATTTTCAGCTGACTATTAATAAGAACGCGTCGATTTTCATATCGATCTTTGATATTCTGCCATGCTTGCTCAAATCCATCGTTAGTCAAAGGAGACTTTTCAACGATTTCCTTCGCTTCAGAACTCGTTTTCTGTAGCAAATGAAAAAGTTTTTCAACTGGGGGGTCACTCTGTATCGCGTTTCGTATCGCAAAAATTTCCGAATTTGAGTATTTGGTACTCTGTAATGCGATTTTCGCATTTCAATTTTTCCCCTTTTCGCCCTTTCGCATATTGGGTACTCTGTAATGCGAAAGCGCATGTCAAACTCATTCGAAAGTAGCAAATTGAGTTCGACAGCTGCTGACCGTTGTAAGAGTCGTCGTACTATTCCCTTAAAACATAAGAAATTCTTGTTAGATAACAGAATAGGTGGCGGCAGCAATTCCTTGACAGCAAATACTAGTCTTAAGTAAGCTGAACTATATTTGAAGAGTATAACCTAGCCTTTACTTGAAAAATAAAAAGGGTACGGGTACTTGTGGAGAGAGACAGCACTGTGGAAAGAAAAAGAAAAAAAAAGAAAAAAAAAGAAAAGAGGGGAGAACTGAGAAGGACACGCGAAGTCGGACGTTTCTTCTGAAAAGAAAAATTCCAAGAGTTTTGAATCCGAAAATTCTGGCCGCATCCAAATCTATTCTGGATAATGGATTCGACGGGAAAAAGCGCTTCCTCGATCGTGTCCCATTTCTGAGGCGAAGCACAGATTGCTTGCGTAGTGGAAGGAATTACGCGAAATTTCCTCTTAACGACGGCGTTTGCACGTTGCCGCGCGGCCGCTGAGACATAACCAAAAATCCAAGCAAAGCATCATCGGCTAGGCATAAAAGAAGCCCCCGGGAAAAAGTCCAGCAACCGTGTTCCCAGCTCCACACTCTACGGCGATGGCTTTGTAGGAAATATTCTCGACTGTCTACGGCTTGTGAATCCGCCACGATTCCCATTAAGCTACTCATCATTCCGATCTCAATGGGGAGGAAATCGTCTCCACGCTTACAATCCACTACTGCCGATCATTTAGAGCATCCTATATTTTGTTTTAGTTATAGCCTAGCGAACAAGAATACCTCAGCTAAGTATGCTAGATCATCAGCCAATGTGAATACTAAAATTTTATTATCTGTACAGCAATCGATCAAAGCGATTAAAAGTAATTATTCGACTAACTTGCTTTATTAGCCGATCATATGTAGCTTCGATCCCAGCGAAATGCAGGCGCCTGGATGCAGCTGACATCGAAAATTTCAACTCGATAAACCGTATTGAAGGGTGAGTCATACTTAAACGTTTTGATCTCCGAAATATAAATTTGAGCTGTATGTATATTTAATACCAAGAGAAGGCCATGATGATGTAGCATAGCTAGTCTGGACAAGCCAGCATTCCAATATCTGATAACTTTTAGCGCAGGCTGAATAGGAGAACAAAGTTTGTGTTGTTTTTTTTTGGAATCTGCAACTACAACAGATTCGTTGTCGCAAAGCAGTACAGTAAGGGCGTTATCGTGCCCGAAGCAAACATTAGAAGCAAATATTTTTGTAAATGGAAGAATTTTTTTTAATTTCTTCGTTCTTTGATTAAATTGGATCTATGTAGAAAACAATAGAAGAAAAAAGAGAAAAAAAAGAAAACGAAATTACGGAATAATTAATTGTAATATACTAGTGACTTAAGATGTACAGCAAAAACGAACTAAGTTTAATGAATTAAAAGAAAAATTTGAAAATGGATTGAGTAAATTTTATTGGTGAAGCAGGTTAGAGTCGGTTTCTGGTGATTGAAATAGGGATAACTAAAAAAATTTCACATGGTTATTAGGTTGAGGAGGGTATAGAAGCCTGGCGAACAATATCTTAGTCATGGCATTCAATGTAGCAGCACGTCATCGGGATCTTGCATCCTTTAGTCTTTTTCTCTTTTGCACTGTGGCAAAAATCTTCAAAATTTGTTTCTAGTTTCTGACGTTCACAAAATCAATCTACCTTTTCAAGAAAACGAAGGTGATTTAATATCTAAATAGCTGCATACACTTTTTGCTGCGAGACGACCGTCGTTCATGTGACGAGGCAAAGCCCACCCCAGCCCAGAAGCTAGTCGAAATAGTTATGCAGCAAGGCTTCGGTAGCATGAGCCACTATGGCAGACAACGGTTTCGTAACACCGTGCGCAAGCGAGAAATATGTAAGTTGAATTAAAGAACTGACGATTTTGCTATTTTCATTGGGATAATTTTTGTATAGGGATTCGAAGAAAAATGCGTACACGAAAGCAGCTCAATTTGAAATACTTATTGATTTCATGAAGGAGCATTCCGATTTGGCAAAAGGCAAGCTGAACACAGCAAATGGGAAGAGTGTAGCTATAAATCTTTGGAAGCGATTAGTGGAAGACCTTAATGCCGCCGGACCGCCTGTCCGTGATGTTATTGGGTGGAAAAAAGTGTGTAATAACTTTAAATTTTTTTTTGATAAATGTACAACTTATAAAAATTCAAGGTGTGGGCAGACTACAAAAACCACCTTAAGGCGAAAATGAGGAAGAACAAACGGTGGTGGACAATCGCATTATTGCCCTTTAACGCCTATGGAAGAAAGCATTGTGCAGTTACTGTCGATGGAGGAAACGGTGCGTGGAGTAAGTGGCACGCAAAACTTCGGAGCGGCTGAGATCTCAAATGTTCTGCAAGATTTGCCTATCGAATTAGTAGAAGGAAATCGTGAAGCGAATGAAAACGTATCTTCGAGAGATTTTAGCACGCCTCATCGATCACGTTCCGGTCCAACTGTAGGGGGGAGAGATCAATTGCTGAAAAAGCAAGTTGAAAATCAAATCTTGTATCAGGAAGGATCAATGGCAAAATTGAACGAAATATCTGACACCTTGAAAGATATATCAAAGGTTTTACAGAAAACAAAAGACATTGCGGAGAGCAAGCTCAGACTATCGAAAAGAAAATTTGAACATAAGAAAGAAACAGACTTAAAAAAGTTCGAGCTTAAAAAACAGAAAATTGAGCTGAAACAACAAATACTTATTTTGGAGTCGAAACGAGTAGACGAACAAAAAGACTGAAACTAGTCGATATCCTTTTTTTTTTAGGTTAAGACAAGAATTTTTTTTTTTATATTTACGCAACGAAGTGCCTGAATAATTTTAATTTTTTATAATCCAAAACTATTGTGATTTTTACCAAATCAGAATTAAAATAAAAACATTAAAATTATATCATAGAATTTTTTATTTCATCCCTCATATTTCTTGCTATATTATTAAAATTACTATCTGAGTCTGAAACAGATGAAGCAGAAGGAGGATATGAATCACTACTTTCGTCCACTACACTCAATGGTTGCTCAACGTTATGCGATATGCATATATTATGAAGAACACAGCAAGCGTTCATAATACGTACAACTTTCTCTGGAGCATAATGCATCTCCCTTGCAGCCAAGAGACATCGAAACCTTGCTTTTAGCACACCAAAGCAACGTTCTATAATTGATCGAGCCTTAGAATGCCTTTCATTAAAAAGGCATTCCAAGGAATTCTCGGCAGCATTCCGGTACGGTGTTAGCAACCACGGCTCCAATGGATACCCAGAATCACCTTAAATATATCAATCCATTAAAAATTATTTAAAAAATTGTAAAAAAAAAAAAAATCGAGATTTTACCAAGAATTCGTGTTCCTCTGTCACCACTTTCGAATCGACGTTTCAGCTTTTCCCTTTCTGACGACACATTCCACACGTGCGAGTCGTGGCACGCTCCTCCAAAGCGGGCATCAACCGCTCTAATGACCATTTTGTGGTCACATATCTAAAGAGTGATAGAGGAGATTTAACGGATTGAAGTTTTTAAAATTAAAACAATAACAACTTACCACCATAGCATTCATGCTATGCTTTAATTTTCGGTTGAAATATAAGTGCTCGTTGAGAGCTGGCCTTATCATTTGTATGTGAGTGCCATCCACTGCTCCTATTGTTCCTGGAATGCCAAACTTCTGATGAAAGACCCTCTTTGCTTCTCTTTCTTCCGCCGCAGTCATTTGGAACACTATGTGGGTTCTACAAAGGATTTTTTCGATAGCACTCCAGACCTCATTGAAGCGAGCGGACATTGTTTGCTGGGCCATGCCAATATGTCTATCTTGCCCAATTTGGTGCTGGTAGCCACCTTGGCCTAATATTTTGAGCGCCGCCGAAAGTTTTATAATTTCCGGAATACTCGTGGATCTATGACCAGCCGATATTTCTTGCGCTATTGCGTTCAGCACGTACATGAACGCTGCCTTGTTAAGTCTAAAGTTCTCAATGAAGCTGCAGTTATAAAATAAATTTAGTTTTTGAATTTAACAAATTCATTTTCATTACCTTTTTTCACTGAGGCTCATAGGATCAGCATGGTCACGGATGCTTCGTCTCTGTATTCTTTCAGAAACTCCGTCTTCGTCGCCAAACCATTGAGCCACCGAATCCATTTTAAAATTTGCGATTATTTTTGTTTACTTCCAAGAGCGCCTTTGTGTCACAGCTGTTATTTTTTTGACATTTCAAAACAAGTGTTGCTTCTTTTCATGAAATTTTGCGAAAGCAAATGCGAAAGCGCAACCGAGTACCGATTTCCCTCCGAATCGCATTTGACTTTCGAATCGCATTGCTTTTCGAAACGCGATACAGAGTGACCCCCCTGGACTCAGCCTTGAGTTACGGATATACACGGCCGTAAAAAGATCTCTAAAGGTGGGCCAACTCTGATAATCTCCCTCAAAGACTTCAGGGTCACATGGTGGCAATCGAATATTCGAATGAGTAGGTTCATGAACAGGAATGTCAGAAGTAATCAACTCTGGCAAAGAGAGAGAAGCATTTATTTCATTAATCTTTGAATGACATCGCACATACGTGTGTTATGCGCTACTATATTTGGATTTGACCGTTGCGATGTCCTCCGGTGATCTTTTTTTGTTGGATCTTTAAGTCCCGCCAAGCACCCATTATAAGTGCTCCGAACTTCTGACAGAAGCGTTTTGATCTCTTCCTTTTGTATATCAATTGAATATATAGTATGATCACTGAAATTAGTTTCATTGAATGAGGCTTCAAAATCAACTAGATTGTCCGCCGCCCGAATGAATGGTTCTAAGAGGGACATGGCTGGATCAAAAATGGATAAAATATTACTTTCGATCATATGCCACCGAGTACGAACACAGTAAAAAGAAGTAACAAATTTTTGAAAAAAAAAACGTTTATTTCGAGATATTTATAAGCCCATGTATCGGTACAATATACAAGGTGCAAAGAAATTGTTGAATGAGGCACCCTGCTTTAGAAACGAAGAACTCTTGCAACAATGCATGGGCGTAGGCAGGGGGGGGGGGCAGGGGGAAGGGGGGAAGGGGGGCGCTTGCCCCCCCCCCCTAGACTTAAACGAGCACGCCTAGCAATATCGATCAAATCCTCCCAGTGTAACGCTATCAGACTATTTTAAGCGCTCCATTTATATTCCATATCTGGATTCCTTTATATCGTCTTTGGAACATAGATTCAGTGATGAAAACACTCCGGCATTTTCGTTAATGGCACTGCACCCAAAAAATGTTGCGGAAAACTCTTTCGAACATTTAAGGCGGAGTATGGAAATTGTTTCTAAATTCTATCATCTGCATGGCATTGAAAACGAAATTCAGCTGTGGTTTAACTTTTGGCGGAAACAGGATGTTAAGACCATTGACTTAATTGATGCCATACAAAAGACTGAATTTTATCCACAAATAAACAACGCGATCAAAATTTTACTTGCCTTGCCATATACCACTGCTACGGTTGAGAGATCGTTCAGTACCTTAAGGAGAGTCAAAACGTGGCTAAGGTCTACAATGGCGGAAAATCGACTAAATGGTACTTAAGTTTTACGTATGATAAATTATTTGATTATTCAACTAACCCAATGTAATATTGTTTCAGGCTTATGCATGTTGAGTGTACACAGGACCTACGTTAAGAAACATTCAAAAGAGCTGGAAGAAGCCGTTATCAACATTTTTGCCGAAAACCCTCGCCGGCTAGCATTTGCCTGATGGTATTCCCCCCCGAATAAAATCCTGGCTAGTCCCTTGGTAGTATATGTACATACATAAATAAAACAAAATTTTCTTAAAGTACTATTTAAAACAACAAGTGTTGATTTTTCATTTAATAAATTTTTTTTTTCCCCCCCCTAATTCAGATCCTGGCTACGCCCTTGCAACAATGCTTGCAGAGTTCGACACTAGATGATGAGCACAGTGGTGTAAAATTAATATTTATTGTGAGACACCACCGTGAATGCAATCAAAAACGGGAATGAGAGCACCAAATAATGTCAAAAATTATTTACTTGACTTTCGAATAATTTGGCGCGATTGCATTAATAAATTTTTTTTTTTTTTTTTTAGAGAAAAAGAGACACCTTGGCAGAGGTTACACCGATATATCCGCCAGGTTGTGTAACAAATTTAATACGAAGTTAAATTCTAAAAATTTAAGCTATGTTACAATAAGACACGTTGGCAAAATTAAATAAATTCGAAAAAAAAAGTTTTTTCCAATGAGTGCCTTCGTGTTATTATTTAAACAACCAAACTCCGCAATTCCCTTTTAAAATACACGTTAGTTGAGTGTGAACATATATATTTATATATGCACAGATGTTCGTATTAGTTCGCACGAATTCAACGAGTAAAAAGGAATAAGCGTATTCGAAAATATATGTATGTGTCGTTGGTTGTTTAAATTAGTATGAGCGCACATATATATAATTTATATAAATATATACGAATCTAGCGAAAAATATAATCGAAAACGCGTGTTCGAGAATTATGCGTCGATGCAACGAGGTTATGTTGAAAAACCGTTAGAGCGCGCATACATATATGATTGCACGAATTAAGTAAATCAATGTTGAATCAAAGGCGTGATCGCCAATGTATAGAACTCTATATAGTGAGGTTATTTCTCGTTGAGCACCGGATGATCCGGCTCGAAGGACCATTAATGTATATGGAGAAATAAGCTCTGCTTGCGATTTCAAGAGTAAAGAGAGGATAACTTACTTGCGTCCCTTCCCTTACTTGTGCCTCTGCCCTTATCGGTCGGAATTGAAAAAAGCCAGTTGGTGTTGGGTCAACAAAAAGAAGGCTCCTCTGCCTTTTTCCTTTTTATTATACAATAGTGAGATGAGGATATGTACAGCAGTAGATTCCTCGCTGCCAAGTGGATTCCTCGTCTTCTTAGTGCGACGTGATCTCTCTCTCCTTTTTTTACCGACTTCTTCTTTCTTCTTAAGTTGGCTGCTAAATTTGCAAGATCGAGAAGAACGAACACTTCGTACCGAGTACGTATAAAATGTTAATGGGTAATTGGTAAAACGATAACTCTCAGCGAAATGGCCTTGTTTAGACGATACCGTGTGGCGTAAACAGCTGCGTTCTAATGTTGTTGTTGGTTTTGCTCGCATTCTCAAGTCAACGATAGTCCATCCGCTTTTCTGCCGGCGTAGTGTTTGTTTATTGCTTTTTCATTTCGCCTTGAACTTCTCGTGGCAGGCTACTGTTGTTGTTACTGAAGGGTATCGGATTTCAAGCTTGGTGTTGAGTCTTCGAACTCCTCTGAATTTTCGTACTCTCGGTTTCGTGCTGGCAACGTGACGTTGGAGTGTGACGTGACGCTTTTGACTCACAACAGCTTGAAGTGCTGCCCTCCTTTTCCGAATTTTTTCGTCGGTGGTGGGATTTAGCTGCGTAGCGACAGCGGCAGAAACGGACACGCTGATATAGCAGAAGATGCAGCTATGCGGTATTTCGGCGGCTATGCACTTCAAACAAACGATTTAAAAAGAAATAGAATGCCTGCATTGCTCTGAAGATCTAAAAAAAAAACTTCATGACTTTTAAGAGCAACTTCAACGATCACATATTAAAGAAATGCCTTAATGAATGCGCAGAGCCAACGCCAGAATGGCTTGTAGAATCGGGCGAATGTTATGCGCACCCGATGATTATATTGAGGAATCTAATAAGGACCCTTTTTAGGAAGCATTGCAGATGGCTTTTAAAAGACCATATGGAAGAAGTTAGTCCATCAAAGCACGAAAGGGCCAAGAAGAAGATGCGGAAGTTGCGGCAAAGAGTATAGATATAAAGAGACTCCAAAGTAGAAGTTCGAATCTCTTAAGGTTTCTAATGATACGCGGTGGTTATTAGCTACCGAGCTGCAACATGCTCGATTGCGTGTTCGGGCGTATGATTCGACACGTTGGCTTAGCTCGAAAGTGTACGCAGGACGTGGAAGTAATTTGAAGAATGCGCGAATAAGAAATTCATTCATTAAATACGCATGCCCATTTTGCTTGAAACTTGGCAGCGTAGCTAAATGAAGGAAAGAATTTTGAGTGTAAGCGAATATGGAATTCATTCATAAATTTCACCTGACCGTTTGAATTTGTCGAAATTTGGCAACGTCGAAAAATAGCAACAGAAAATATTCGCTTTTCTACTTACTCCCGTAAGAATTTAATGCCTATTGCTATTTTTAGCCTACTCTTCAATTTTCGCATATTCGTACAGGCAAAAGCCAAAAACTTGAATGCCCAAAGTTCTTAGAAATTAGCGCATAATAAATGCAAGGTGATATTATTAATATAGTTTGATAATTCTGTTAGAAATTTGAGATTTTTCTTTCTTTTGGTAATTCGATATCGTCGAGACGTGTTGTGCTACATTCCGTTGTTTTATAACTGCGTAATTTAAATTCGATTTTGTGTCGGCAGGAATACGGAAGAAATCCGAATGTTTCGTATTCCTGAAACCGACGTGGATGCCTGGTGTGAAAACATTCAGGTGGACCCGAACGTCCTTAATTCATTGTCACGAGTTTGCTCGAGACATTTTAAGCCGGAAGACATGGGATCGAGGAAACTAAAAATTGGTGTCAGGCCGTCTTTACTGTTGGGTATGTATGCTTAAATAACTTGATATATGTAAGTCCAACTGCTTCGCTTTTCGTGTGTGCTTTCAATGTTAAAATATTTAATCTGTGCTGCATTTTCAATCCGTTTTCGGTACCTACTTAAAAAGTTTGTCGAACATTATTCGTGAAGGACTTGATATGCTTCTTTTTAAGTGCCTCCTACGATACTTTCGTTGACTGGAAAGAAATAGTATTATATAAGTATAAAGTTCAAACAAAATGTATGTTCTTCAAGTCGATTACAGAAGAGCTGCTGCTTTACATGTGTACACTGAGCGAACTTAACCATGATTTTTTTAAAAGGGCGCATTGTTATTCACAGTTCTTTTGATTTTTGAGCAGAACAAAAATTTCAAAAGAAAAATGGTTGAGTCAACAACATTTTTGGTTGAATTGAAAGGAAATATGTTTAATTACATTTCTTTTCGTTCGGTATAATTCTCATTTGTTTTATAAAATAAGACATATAAGATATGTATTCATCTTAGAACTTTTTAAGCATTGCGAAAGCAGTCACCAAAACGGAGTGACGAAATCGGATGAAGTCCATCCGATGGCTATTTTTTGGGTCATGTTCAGCAGAGTGCTCTATGGCCATTTGCTTTGAACGTTAATTAAATTTTTTTTGACATTTCTTCTTGTATAGGAATTTTTTTTAAAAAATATCTTATCATTTCAACTATGTCCGTGGTTGGTTCAACAATTTAAATTTAAATCCATTTTTGAAAATTATCATTTCAATTCAACCTGAAATATGGTTGATTCAAAAGCAAAATTTTTTATTTTTTCAACAAGAAAAATTGTTAAAATTAAAAATATTCCTTGTTGAAGCCGTTTTGTATGTTTTTCATTTTGATTTAACCAGTTTTCTGGTTGATTTTTTTCTCTGTGTAGTTAAGATGAGACAACGTTTTGTTGTTTTCCGTGTATGTATGCTTCGTGTTCTATGTCAATTCAAGAGCAGAATGTGCATCTTAAATTTAAAATAAATTTTGACCAATATTTTGCCATCGATGCCCTCAGCAATACCGCAAATAAAGCAGAGGGAATGCTGCATGCCAGGATGTAATAGTTCTTCGCCGCCAACAACACTGTTCAGCTTCCCTTCCTATCCAACACGTTCACGAATTTGGGCAAAGAATTGTGGTTTGGAAACAAGCTCTGAAGGTGAAGTAAAAAGGTATTTGTGTGAAAACCATTTCGATCGAACAATGATAGGTAATGGCAAGCTTTTAGCAAACGCTGTACCCATTTTTTGTGAGTCATCTCGAAATTTGCTGTCTGTTAATCAGATTTATGATGAGCCAGAAGTGCGAGACTCGTGCTTCAATTGCTTGAGCTATTGCAAAAATGCTGACTTCTATAAGAATAAATATAATGAGGAAGTAGCGAAAAATGCAAGCTTGAAAGCAGAACACGCCTGCGCTCTCGAATATTGGCTGAATCAAGCGGATAAATTTGAAAAAGAGATGAACTCGTGGAAACAGCATTTTGAGTAGCTATCCGCAAAGGGCAATGCAATTGCGATCACAGCTAACAATGAAGCGCAGGCCTTTTCTAAAATTATTGATCCTTTGAGAAAAGCTCGTTGCACGGACTTCCAGAAAGATTTGCTTTTAAATCTCAATTATGTGTCAAGTCGAGCATATAAATTTATGCGGGAAGATTTCAATTTTAATTTACCAAGCCAATCGACTTTATATCGCTGGAGTCCAATAAAGCACATGCCGCCGGGAATAAATATGCTTGTTGCAAGCAATTTAAAGCGTTTCATTGAAAGCATATCTGAACAGGATCGCAATTGCATTTTAATGTTCGACGAAATAGGTGGTCGTAAAGAGCTTGAATGGAATGAAGCTACTGACCAAGTTGGTGGCTTTGAGGATTTCGGGCATGGTGAAAGAACAAAAACTATTGCGACGAAAGCAATGTTTTTTGTATTAAAGGGAATCTTTTCTGCTTACAAAATTATTGTGAGCTTCTATTTTTCCGAAAACGCTCTCCCCGGCAATAAGTTGAAAGCTCTCGTTGAACAGAATATGGAACTCCTAACGGATATCGGATTCTCGATACGAGGAATAGTTTCTGATCAGGGATCGAATAATGTTCGCGCGCTTCATTTATTGAAACAAGACGAAAATGACAATTTCTTTATGTTTCCCAATAAAAAAAAATATATTTTTGAGGACTATTGTCATATTTTGAAAAATATTCGCAATTGCCTTTTGAAAACTGATATTGTTACTGAAAAAGGAATTGCTAGTTGGGGTGTTATTCGCGAATTTTTTGCAATCGATTCAAAAAATGCGATCCGTCTTGCTCCCAAATTAACAGCGCGTCATATCGATTCTCAGTCTTTTGACAAAATGCGAGTGTATTTGGCCGTACAAGTCATGAGCAATACAGTTGCAGCGGGAATTCAATTTTGTCGTAGAGAGAGGCTATTCAAAAACGAGGAAAATGCAAAAAACGCTCTAGCTACTGCATACTTTCTTGAGCACATGAACAAGTGCTTTGATTTATGTGACAGCAAGAATTTTAATGACACAAACGTGAACAAACGCCCGATCACGCTTTCCAATAATAAAATTGAGCAAATGCAAAACGCTGTACATTACATTGTGCAATTGAAGCCGATCTTTAGCAAAGTACGTTGCATTACTGCGTTGATCCGTACAATACTAGGAATGACTTCATTAGCTCAAGAGCTACTTTCATTACCTGGTAACAGGTTGGCTGATAAGTCCCCGGTCTGACACATAGATGGCGTCGCTAGTATTAAATGCATATTATTTTTATATAGTGACAACCTTCAAATGATTCGTGTCAAAATTTGACGTCTGTAAGTCAATTAGTTTGTGAGATAGAGCGTCTTTTGTGAAGCAACTTTTGTTGTTGTGAAAAAAATGGAAAAAAAAGGAATTTCGTGTTTTGATAAAATACCGTTTTCTGAAGGGAAAAAATACAGTGGAAGCAAAAACTTGGCTTGATAATGAGTTTCCGGACTCTGCCCCAGGAAAATCAACAATAATTGATTGGTATGCAAAATTCAAGCGTGGTGAAATGAGCACGGTGGACGGTGAACGCAGTGGACGCCCGAAAGAGGTGGTTACCGACGAAAACATCAAAAAAATTCACAAAATGATTTTGAATGACCGTAAAATGAAGTTGATCGAGATAGCAGAGGCCTGAAAGATATCAAAGGAACGTGTTGGTCATATCATTCATCAATATTTGGATATGAAAAAGCTCTGTGCAAAATGGGTGCCGCGCGAGCTCACATTTGACCAAAAACAACAACGTGTTGATGATTCTGAGCGGTGTTTGCAGCTGTTAACTCGCAATACACCCGAGTTTTTGCGTCGATATGTGACAATGGATGAAACATGGCTCTATCACTACACTCCTGAGTCCAATCGACAGTCGGCTGAGTGGACAGCGATCGGTGAACCGTCTCCGAAGCGTGGAAAGACTCAAAAGTCCGCTGGCAAAGTAATGGCCTCTGTTTTTTGGGATGGGCATGGAATAATTTTTATCGATTATCTTGAGAAGGGAAAAACCATCAACAGTGACTATTATATGTTATTATTGGAGCGTTTGAAGGTCGAAATCGCGGCAAAACAGCCCCATATGAAGAAGAAAAATGTGTTGTTCCACCAAGACAACGCACCGTGCCACAAGTCATTGAGAACGATGGCAAAAATTCATGAATTAGGCTTCGAATTGCTTCCCCACCCACCGTATTCTCCAGATCTGGCCCCCAGCGACTTTTTCTTGTTCTCAGACCTCAAAAGGATGCTCGCAGGGAAAAAATTTGGCTGCAATGAAGAGGTGATCGCCGAAACTGAGGCCTATTTTGAGGCAAAACCGAAGGAGTACTACCAGAATGGTATCAAAAAATTGGAAGGTCATTATCAGGGCTGGGCGCAATACAGAAGCAAATCGATAGCTTCGGATAGAAAGGGCGTAACTCATTATTTTGCTACTTTACAGGAGAAGGAAAAAACTTCATAGAATCGCAAAGGTTAGATATTTAAAAAAAGTTTAAACGCAAAGTCAATTAAATACTACGCACGAAATTTGTTTTAGGCTTGAATTTTTATTTTTTCTGTGTTTCGAGCAGTTTTCTGAGTTAGGGCTTTTTGATATCAATTTTCGTTCAAAACACGTGAGTTAGGTCTTTGTACGCAAAGTTTAAAATATAAATAAAATTATAAGATGCGATCCAGCACTATATTATAACCAATAATATCGGTTAGTGGTTTCTATTGATAAAATTAATTCAAAACAAATATTTTTTGAACACATTATTCACTGTTTTCACGTTCGTGTCTTGAGTCTTTGCATGCATACAGACCAAGAGAGACATGCAAAGACTTAAGAAAGGAACGTGAAAACAGTGAATAATGCGTTCCAAAAAATATTTGTTTTGAATTAATTTTATGAATAGAAACCACTAACCGATTTTAATGGTTATAGTCTCAAAAAACTCGTCATTGATTGAGGTTTGCGGCATTTGAGTAGAAAATTTATTTTTTTTCTACTAGGGTCATTATTTGGCCAGTTAGGGGATGGAACCCAAAATTCAGTTTAAAAAAAAATAATAATTATAACATATTATTAAAACATACCAAAAACGAATCCAATATTCTTCATATTAGGCTCGTTTAAAAGGTACTTGTGTAAATTTTTCGAATATACATACTGAACATGCTCGTTCTTGTTCCTACGGCATCTATATTATAGATTGAAGTTCGTGAGGCATTTTTCTTTAATTTAAGCCTATTTTTGTATGGGGACCCCCCCAAAGGAGGGGAGATAGAGGGTAGGTATGTTTAAAGAAAATACTTGGGGTAAAAAACTAATGGGGGTCGGTCATATATATCAGCCCCCTAGGAGGGGTTTGACTGTAGTGACAGGCATTTTGTCTGAAATTGTGATAAAATTAAGGTAATTTTGTATGGGTGACCCCCTAAGGAGGGGAGATAGGGGTCAGTATGTTGGAAAAAAAATGTTAATGAGACAAAGTTAATG
>CM035807.1:37459324-37481824 GCA_020466095.1 Chlorops oryzae | reverse complement strand
GGGGTCGGTCAAACATTTGACTCCTCTAGGGGCACTCTGGGGCTAGTTAGGACAGTGGGGTGAAAATTCATAAAAAAAATTACTTTTGTATTGGAGCCCCCTGAAGGAGTGGAGATAGGGGGAAGGTATGTCTGGATAAATTGTTGGGAATAAAAAAATAATGGTAGTTGGTCCTACATTTGACCCCTCTAGGAGCTACTCTGCTTACAGTAACATCAAAAATTTGGAAAAAAATCAAAAATTAAATTTTTCAAATGACTTGATGCGTGACATTTTTTTACAAAATAACCTTAAAATTAGTATTTTATGAAGTCTTTAATAAAAGTTCATCGTACTATGATACAGGAAAAGAGTTTCAAAAAAAGTCATCACCCTAATGCACACGCACAGTTATGAATGTTAATTTATAGGTCTCGCCATCACTGGCGTAGTTGAACGTCTTTTTGTGAGTTAGGGCTTTTTTCTTTCGCAAAATTGTTCGCTATGAGTTAGGGCTTTTTTAAAAGTAACTATAACTTCGGTATTTTCAATCAAAGGTCGTCAATTTTTTTGGAGGGGGTGTATTTGAGAGTCGACCATCAGAAAATGCAAAAATCTCGTTTTAAAAAAAAAATGAGTTACGCCCTTTCTATCCGAAGCTATCGAAATATAACCTGATGTACATGTAGTGGTGCAACAACTTCATAAAATACAAATTCGCTCTTCATTTTGCGAAGACGAGCGACATAGGTCTTACCTCCAGAAGCATCCATGCCAAACTAAACTCACAAAGCATTATTTAAACGAAAATACCCAGCAAGAAACCTAAGCGTTATATATGCCGTATATAACAGTTAAAATAACGCTTATACTTTTCGTTAGAGCCTTATGGACGTGTATAGATTTTCAACGGAAAGATTTTGTGTGTATGAGCCATACATCCCTTTCTGTCGCAAGTAAATGCGCATAGCTTCCTCTCTTTTTTACTAATATCACATTATGCGTTAGTGTTTTCGTAATTGTAACAGTTTTATGCGCCGTATAAGTACGGCTAATATAAGCGTTAGTATCATATTAGTGCTAACGTAAAACCATTGACGATTTCTATGATGAAAATCCTGTTCATAAAATAAAATGCAGTGTTTCTATTTTCATAAATTTTGATTTATAAAATTGGCTTAGAATAAAAATACGACAATGGTAAGGCACATCATGTCGATGAATATTATAATCCCTATTTCTCAAATAATAATATTTAGAATACCAAATTTTATAAAGAAATCACAACACACTAAGAGGTATGTTAAATCAAACAAATTTTTTTAAATTTTCTCCAAAAAATTATATAATTGTCTCAACAATATTATTTTCAAACACCAAGCGCACAATCACAATAGTTATGTAAAATTTTGGGCAGTTTGGTGTGAATCACTCAGTAACTGGTAGCTTCCCATACAAACTTTTGTGAGTACTCGGTTTTTTTATGAGCACGCAAAAAAATGTTGATCACTAGAATGTGAATGCCTTAGTTGATGCCTCTTTTGACTTATATGTGTTAGTGACTCTTCGTATTCATTTCTTGCTGGGTAGCTCTCTGCTTTGCACTAAAAATCTCTTGTTCGCATAAATTTTTTGACAGACGTCTTGCTTCGTTCGCTTCATATATAACTATATATGTCACTCAGGAGCCGTTTCTATTTTGGCTCTTTTCAACACGGTCTTGGGTACCCACCACGGTCTGGGGTACCTACCAAAATGAGCATTTTTTACTTAGGTACTCACCAAAAGTATTTCTCTTTCGCTCTTTTTTTGCCTGCCGAGTAACATCTCTTTCTAACTGGCGCGAAATGTCCCGCCCAAAATCTATGAGAGTGACATATATAGTAATATATGGTTCGCTTCTTGACAACAACTAAATTCGTTTCGCGTGCACTCTTTATATATGTACACGCGAGCAACGAATTTTTCCTCTCACTTGCACATTTTTTGCCCAGCCCTGGTCATTATAATCGTTGTATCGCCCTTGAAGGGAACTATGTTGAATAATAAAAACGAATTTTGACAAAAAAAATGTGTTTTTCTTTGTTAGACCGGGGACTTATCAGCCAACCTGTTATATGGACGGTCCCTTCCGAAAAACGAAAAAATTGCTTTCCTCATTTATATTTGCAAAACGCCTTTCAAATCGCTAGCTGACACACAGAGAATCAAAACTCACACCAATACAGATTCTCGGCTGCCTAAAAAAAATCCAAACAAAGCCGAAAAAGCATATTGAAAATCCCAAATTCCTTTTGCCCATTTCAATCAGCGTACGAAGAACGGAAAACTTCAAGAGGACTAAAAACAAAACAAAATATAATACTCATTCAGTTGCAAGCGAACTGAAAATCGAACCTTTCTATGCAACCAAATCCGCTTCTCGAACTTGTTATATGTTCGGTAGCTAATAGCCACCGCACATTTAAGCGCTTAGAGAGCGCGAAATTGACTTTGGAGTCTCTTTATATCTATACTCTTTGGTTGCGGCACCACCCAGCAAACCATTATAGGAGCGCTCCTAAAAAATGACTCTTAAAAGAATCCAACTCGGGAGCCTTTTCTGAGCGCTCCTAGGAATGGCTACTTTAGGAGTATAAAAAGAGTATGAAAAATAATTTCTCAAACACCAAACACCTTAAACACTCATAAAACCGAGCATTTTTTGATCATTGTGAATAATAGAAAAATACTCAAGTATCACGTGCGTCTCACTTCGCTACAACTCCCTTTATTAGTAGAATAACGGAAGTTTTGTTTTGCTAGTTTTGCGGCTGAGTTTTTTTGCCACACGTAATAACTCCGAAAATCTACTCAAATATGTGTAATTTGGGAGCGCTCTTATTTTTGACTCCGTTGTGACTCCTAAAAATATTTAGTTTATGAGTTTACAGGAGCATGCACGATTTTTTCACGACAAACACGCGCAATTCTGATTCGCACTCAAAAACATAACGGTTTTTAACAAATTTGTTTTACAGCGAAAAAGGAGATTTTGTTCATTGCAAAGCGTGATCTCGTGGTGAGTGATAGAGTATAAAGTAATATAAATATAATTTCTTTAATAAGTATGATTTCCTAAATAAAACATTTAAACATTTAAATTAAACCTATTCTTTTTTTAGCTGACTTTGATGCCTGATTTTCAATAGCGCAGGAATTCCTGGCATAAGCCTTTACCTTTTCTGAAATAAATAAATCTATGAAAATTTGTGAAAGAAATTAGGAGCTCTTTATGAGTACAAAAATATATGTCAGAAAATAATCTTTTCTGAAAGAAATATGAGCTCTTTATGAGTACAAAAAATGTGTCAGAAAAGCATCTTTTCTGAGAGAAATTAAGAGCTCTTTCTGATGAACCACTTTCGAAGGAAAACACCCTCTTTTCTGAGAGTTTTGGGATCGTTTAAGATGATTTTATGCACTCTTTATGAGCGTGAAGGCTCCGAAAAAGGAGTCAGAAAAGTTTCTTTTTTGACTCTTATGGTTTGCTGGGCAGTAAGCTTTATCAATTTTGAGAATATAATATTTATTAATTATATTAACAATTTAATTTTGTTTAAGTAAAAATTTTAGTTTCCATTTTATGTATTTATGAAATTTTCGAATAGAAGCTAAGAACAAAAAAATTTGATTTTACATATAAGTGCCTTCCTATATTTAAGACTTATTATTTTAAGAAAGAAAAATTTATTGTTTTAATACTTTTAAGGATTTTCTATATAAAAAGTTATTTTTTAAGCCTTTTTGGCTTTTTCCACTTAAACGCGTTTGCATTAAAAGGATTTTCATTAAAAAAGCTAAATTTTTTTTCATAAAACATATCAATTAATTCTCCCAGTGTAGCAACAAAAATTTAAAGCAAAAGGAAAAAAATTAAAATCCGAAATTTTAAATATTTAAATTTTTGTGGTTGTTATCTTAAAGTCGGCTATGACTATGACTTGACCTTTTTTTTAAATCATGCAAAATACCCTACAAACAGCGGCCGGCAGCTTTCTTGCTTTGCTCACGTAGAAACAGTTAAACATAAGCGACCGCCTCGAAAAAAGATTTTTGAATTTTTTAGCGGGCGAAATTTGCAAAGGCACACAACGGCCAAATCACAACGTACGTATGTATGTACTTTTGCGCAGTGCTGCTAAAAGTATTGATACAAAAGCACTGTCACTGGCTTATACAAAAAAAATATTAAGAAACAAAAAAATTGGTGTCAGTAAATTCAGTTTACGGACAACAGTTTTATGTGATACCGTCATAAGAAAGCACTCATTATGTACATAAAATGGAGCATTCAAGTTCACGTACGCTATTTTTGACGATTTTTGAAACTTTTTTAGACTTATTAATTTAAAAGTTAGAAAATAAGTCTCATTTTGTAATTTTTTTGGCGATTTTTAATATAAGTATAAAATAGAAAATAATAATTATATTCACTTTTTAAATTAAAATTGAACATTAAAGTTTTCAAAATCAATTTCATACATACAACATATATTTTAGGGATGGGTAAATTCGATTTGCCCTAAATTACGGATTTTTTTAAATCGAACATAAGAGGGCCAAAATTCGGTAGAATCGAAGTTTCCTCCGAAAATAATCGAATTTACTTGAAAAACGGGCAACACTGAAAATATATGACATGCTCGGCTGTCACACACACAAACATATCGTCTGACTGTATGCTAAATAAGGAGAAGCAAGATTGTTGCTGAAAAATGCAATGTGTCTCTTTCTTTTGCAAATACAGTAGAATCTGGATATAACGAATCCCTGACATAATGAACAGCTGGAAATAGTGAACGCTTTTTTGTTACAGGGACTTTTCGAAATAATCAGGCCTTAAGAGAGGGTGGTGGGAAAGGGGGATTTCCTCGCGGCGTGAACTTTCTGAAGGGGCCCCCAATTGGCATGGGACTTTTTCTATTTGGTTGCACATTTTTGTGAAGGGCCCCCGAAAAAAAAAATTCCCCCCAGATTTCTCTCTACAGGCTTGCAAATAATGAACAAACCATCCAATCTGGATAATACGAACAATCCAGATACAATGAACAGGACGTACAAAAAATAATTCACTATATCCAGATTCGACTGTATTTGTATCCATCGCCGCCTTGATTAGAAGAGGTTTGAACTTAGGGCTGCCAAATTTTCAAACAGCAAAATCAGTACATTTCATATCAGTAACCAAAAAATCAGTACATAAGCAAAGCAATCAAGTAACTTCTTAATTTGGAGAAAAAAAATATAGCAATTTCATTGTATATAAAACAAATATGTACGTAAGAAACAAATCTGTAGGTACCTACATTTGAACTTTTTCACCAAAACATGGTGGCTCGCGCCAAAATTTGGCCGAAGTTGCAGCTATAGTTCCATATGCCTACACTCCTACATGTTGAAGACAAATTGCTGTTGTACTTTGTGTTAATTGGTGTATAATTGTTAAACAAGTTAACAAAAGTTTTGGTTTTCAAATTGAGCCCGAGTGTAGTATGGCAACACTACAAAAAAACTAAACAAGTAAGAAAGCTAAAGTCGGTCAAGCCCGACTTTGAAATACACCAGCGTTTCCACATTATTGGCGGTCTGTGTTTTGAAAAATCTCCATTTGTGAGCGTGGCAGTGGGCGGGCCACATAAACTATTTTCCTACACTTTTCATTCACCTTGGTTAACCTATGTTCCGAATTTGAAGCTTCTACGCCTTTTTACAAGATTCGCACAAAATTAATATACCCTACTTACGCTGGGTATAAAAAGGACAAGCGGCAGTGTGCATAAAATGCAAGAAGTAATTCAAGTTCCATAAAAGCACAAGCACTTTAAAAACCACATAGGAAATGTGCATAAAATCAAATTTTTGGTAATACTTAAGCCACGTGCACCAATCTTCATTGCTAAAGATAACTTCCCTCTTACTTTCTGACTTCATCATGAAGCCCAAATAAATACAGATATGCACTATCAAGTTTAAAAAATACTGATATATGTATATGTTTTCTGAAAATTCGAATAAATCGAGCTTGCAGTGCCATTTTTCGAATCGAATATTCGAATCCTTAAAAAATGTTCAAAATTCTAAAAAATTGAATTTAGATTTGCCCTATCCATACCTTATATGTATATTTAACGTGCAAAGTGAAAAATTACCAGAAAATTATCGGTTAATTTTGTTACGTCTTATATGTTAATCCGCATAATGCTTATGAGAATTGTAGGTTGAAGTAATGTAACCAAAGAGTGTATAACTACTAAGATGTCCAAGGCTGCAATTATAATCAGGTATGGGCACCACTACATTGTTGTTTTGCGTGCATATTTGTATGCGTGGCACTGGGAAAAATATTTTCCATGAAATAAAAATTTATAAAACAGATTTGCTTTTTTCATAACTGTAACAGGAAAAGGCTTTTGGTTGTTTTTGAAACATTTGGATGGTTTTGAAAACCTTATAATCTCATCGAAATCAATATTTGCAGTATAAGTTTTTATTCTTAATAGGTTTTCCAAATGTTGGTCCGTCAATAAATGTCTGTATTTGTTTTTTTTATATAAACCATTAAATATTGAAAAAAAAACGTGTAATGTTACAATATTTCTTTAAATTAACGCGCATAAATGAAGCGATATGAGCAACAAACGCAGTCAAAAAATTTTCAATTCGCTTTTCTACAATGTACTTTTTCGTCTATTTATATTCTCTCCATTCGCGCGATGCGGCACACGTCTGACTTGCTTCGAGTTTTAAGTCAGACTGAATCAATTTTCATTACTCTGCTTGCTTTTTCGTTTTCGTGTACGTATACATGAGTGAGAGAGCGCGGCTCCGAATCAGCTTCCGTGCCCATAGCTGATTATAATGAAGCTAAAGCTGAAGCGTAGGCTGTCATGAGTTTATTGTAGTTTTTTGTTGCGGAAATACAAGAAGCACATGACTGCTTCACACTTATTGCAGCACTTATTGTTGCTCTGTTATTTCCTTTAAAAATACAGGATTCAGGAATTTGTCTTTATTTTTTAAATTTGTTTGTTCACATATCCAAAGACTATGTAATGCTAAAACAGGATATAATGTATTCTTTCGTTTCGTTTAAAAATCAAACACTGAAAGCATGAAATTGAGGAGAGAAAGACAACGTTCTATAAGTATAAAACGCACACGCTAAAAATTCGTAGAACTTGACGATCACGGCAACAACAAAACAATCGGACTTCTCGCCTCAAAACATTGAGAACTGTTTTTCATTTTGATGGTTTTTCGGCAGTCCCTGCGTGTCTGTCGATTGCGTGACATGTGGGAACTTGTGTGTGCGCCCAAAGCCATACATATGTAAATTTTGATTTGACCGTTTGCATATTTTCGCTTTGTCTGCTTGTGAGAGACGATTGAGACAATTTGCTTTCTCATGAGAGCGAACTCTCGGCTCTAAACCGGTTTGAACTTTTGTGTATTTGAGTGTGTTTGTGTGTCGCGTAAATTGAACGATGAACATGTTGAACGCACACTGAGTTTTCTGGCGTCATTTTTTCGCAGTTCGAATGGCCTATCATCGATTTAATAGACGTTATCACGCCAAAAAATTATTTTCCTTCATCACTAAGGTATCAGTAGTCGGAATCTGATATACAGAAGTCAGAAACAAAAATCGTGTTTACTTGTGTTATTTGTCACGTTTCGGACACCTTTAATTCATCAAGTATTTAATATGATATTTAATATGATATTATAGTCGCGCTTTTAACGTTTTTAATTCCAACTTTAGAATCTACTTGTAAAGACATGATAAAGATTTGGAAATCCAAGACGTTTTAAAAGGAAAGTACTTTGTACAAATTATGCGTCACGTGTTGGACAGTAAAACTAACCAATTGGTAACGGCTCTATCTCACCAACGAAACGTATTGAAAAATTTTTTTTTTCTAAATCGTAGTTTTTTTCTTGCACTTTTGCTTTTATGAAGATGTCAGGTCGTAGTTATAGCACAAAAACGACAAATTATATACAAAAACAACACTCAAAAAGTAAAAGTTTTCTCTTTTTTTTTACTATCAAAACAAACGGCTCTAAAATCAAAACCAAAGTTCGGAAAACTGCAGTTTTTTCATTTCGTTTGCTTTTGATTTGCTTTGACTGCGCAAATTTTCAAAAGCTACTGTGCTATTACAAATTTCACAGTCGAAGCAACAGTGGAACTCTGACTGTTTCGTTCGCTGATTTTGCTTAATTGCGAACAGTTGAAAGTCGACTGTTCAGTTTTTATTTTGTGATTTATCAAATGTATTTAATAATAGGGAATCAAATGCTTTTAAAGAAATAAAAAAACCCAAACCATTAATAATAGGTACTTATAAGAAACGAAAATTAATTAAAACCAGGGAAAGGCACTAATAATATTTTCACCAATATTATCATGACTGATTACGGATTGATCAAGAAATACCAGTTTTTTATTTTTGATTTCTGAATAAAAAAAAAAAAAAATTGAAAATATAAAATTCCCAAATAATGAACAATCCGTATTTTAGATTCTAAAAATTTGGATTGATTCTATGAAAATATTTAAAAAATTAAAAATGTGATTTTTTGAAAAATCCGAAATTTATATGTTAAAAATATGGATTGCTGGATATTTATTCATCACATTTTAAGAATTATGAATAATGAAATACTTATAATTGGAATAATAAGATTGCAGATCTTTTGAATAATCAGTAATCAAAATGGCAAGATTTAGGATTTTTTCTGTAATAGTTGATATAGGACATAGAAAATTGTGTAAAAATTATCAGAGACACCAGAAGACTCTATTATGTAATGTTCGTCCATCTTTTGATCTGTCCGATTGTCTGCTTTAAAACCAGAATATTTCATAATGCACTGAAAAATACAGCTACTTAAAGATCTATGTATAACTCAGTAAAGCGGTACCTCTTAGACAAGTACAAAAAGAAGAACTGCAAAAAACTTTCTAACATTTTTATACCCAGCGTAAGCGGGGTATATTAGTTTTGTGCAAATCTTGTAACAGGGAGAATTAAGCTCCGGAGATATAGAAAAATATATATAGAAATGATCAGGATCAAAAACTGAATCGATTAAAACATGTCCGTCTGTCCGTCTGACCGTCTGTCCGTCTGACCGTCTGTCCGTCCGTCCGTCTGTCCGTCCGTCCGTCTGTCCGTCCGTCCGTCCGTCCGTGGGTCGGATCTCCTCCGAAACGGCTGAACCAATCGAAATTTGGCACACATGTATATCGGGGTCCGAGTATGATCCTAAGTAAAAATGGGAGACATCCGCCCACTGCCACGCCCACAAATGAAATTTATTGTGTTTTCAATAAAATGCTTGTAACTTGCGAACCACTCAACACATTTCACTGATATTTGGTGTGCTGGTAAACTACGAAAAGGGGCATATCCTGGCAAAAAATGGACGCCGCCCTCCTCGAGCCACGCCCACAAATAAGCTCAAAAATAAGGGCTTATCGTAACTTGTGAAGTAAAAGGCGTAGAAGCTTCAAATTCGCAGCATAGGTTGACCAAGGCAAATTAAAGGTGTAGGAACAAAAATTTATGTAGCCCGCCCACTGCCACGCCCACAAATAGAGAATTTTCATAACTTCCGAAGTAAAAGGCGTAGTAGGTATAAATTTTATGTGGCCCGCCCACTGCCACGCCCACAAATGAAGATTTTTCGTAACTTCCGAAGTAAAAGGCGCTTCAAATTCGCAACATAGGTTCACCAAGGCGAATGAAAGGTGTCGGAAAATTTTTTTTATGGCCCGCCCACTGCCACGCCCACAAATGAGGATCAACCACAGATTTGCATATAAAAATTCAAGGAAAATTTTTTTTTTTTCGTCAATCAACTTTGATGGGCTGAAATACTTACTTACAAGAGAATTTTTTGTTAAATTTAGTGCCCATCTGCATGTCTTCAAGTTAGATCTATTTCCAATAGATTCGACATTAAAAATGTTAATTGCA
This sequence comes from Chlorops oryzae, assembly GCA_020466095.1. Lineage (NCBI taxonomy): Eukaryota > Metazoa > Arthropoda > Insecta > Diptera > Chloropidae > Chlorops > Chlorops oryzae. The sequence goes on along the minus strand of CM035807.1, from coordinate 37,471,817 downwards.
AATAGTTATCATTTCATTTAAGTTGAAATTCCTTTTTGGCCGCACTCGCGCCACTGTGCGACGTAGCTCCAGCTGACATTGACGAGGTAAGCCTCGGATCGTTAAAATCAGGAGCTACCCTTTTTCGTCAATGACGGTTGGGGGAAGTTAGCTTACAAGGCCAGAAGGCATTTGTTAAAGCTAACTTCCGTCTTCCAAAAGAGGCGTTTCAAATGCTCTATATGATCTTCAAGGTCTCTCTAGGCGAAGCTGCCCTTGACAAGTTCGCGGATTTGAGCCGAGAAGCACCCGTAAAACGTGGCGCTCTCGGACGACAAATCCACGCCATTGGGCAAGAAACCCAATCCCAACCCGGGGCAGAGGCACTCTAAGCCCACTTTCAGCCAAAGAGGTGTTAGCTGGTCGGGCCAAGGGGATCAAACTAGGAGTTTGTCCCTCTTGACATTAGCGTTAGCAAGCATCCTTTAAGAAGCGGTGCAGGTCGGCACAACGCTATGCAAGAGGCCCATTATTGCGACCGCGCATTGGGCTCAGCCTTCGGACGAGGTTAAGCCTGAATGTGCAAGGGTAATGGTTTTCCCTCTGCATGGGCTTAGAGCTCATGTTGGTCTGCTCTAATGAACCTACTGCTGACGCTGGGTTGAGAGTAAGCAACGCAGGTCTACTTTTCTGCACAAGGGCTGGTTTTGAGTGCAAACGTGGTGGTAGGAGACGGAGCTCCAAGGTCGCACCTTGTGCAGGGGTTACTTCCCACACAGCTGCGACGTGTGAGAGCTCGATGATCTTGGCTACCAGTTGAAGCTCAAAACAAGTTGAAGGCAAAGACCTGGAAGGTGTTGCAAAAGACCGCTGAGGGTTCGCTGCTTCACCTAGTCATGACAATCGACGACGCTTCCTGGTCGACACTGGTCGAACAGAACGGCAGGATTGCCTGCAGGTTCACGCACATGAAGCTGTTGTTGAAAGGCATCACCGACAGAGGTGCGAAACCGGCTGCAGGATCGGTTGAACAGAAGGTTCAACAGCGTAAACCGGATGCAACTAAGGTAGCACCGGCGCAGACGGCACCAGCCTCTGAGCTGCCATCTTCAAGCGCGGCAGCCATTCGTCAAGGCATCTTGCAACACCTGTGGGTAAGCGGGCGCCAACCCCGAAGTAGCGTCCTATTAACAAGGGGCCACGGAGGGCACGACTATAAAGAGAAGTCGTTGCCTCTCTAGATGCGACCAAGGCACCTAAATGAGCACCCTCAACGTGCTCCAGGCGAACCTGCATCACGCAAAGGGAGCGTCAGCCACCTTATGCAGGACTTTCGCCTTGAAAGGACTAACCATAGCGCTCATTCAGGAGCCATGGGTAGTCGAAGGAAAGGTGTGTGGCCTACAACATCAATAATGTAAGTTGATCTATAAACATGACATTGAAATGCCACGGACTACATTAATGGTCAGAAATGGTACCAATTGCATTCCTATTCCAGAATTTATACAGACGGACTTGGTGGCGGCTATGTTCGAGGCCCCTACTGAGTGTGGCACCCGGGACATTGTTATAGCGTCGGCGTACTTCCCGGGCGATGTCGAAGAAGCCCCATCTGAATCAATCAAAAGATTGGTAAGTTATTGCTATTCAAATAACTTACAATTTATTGTTGGTTGCGATGCCAATGCGCATCATACCGTATGGGGTAGTACTGGGGTTAATAACCGGGGGCAAATGTTGTTGGAATACCTCATGGGCAACAACATTAGCATTTTTAACAAGGGTTCAGAACCCACCTTTATTAGCTCCATTAGAAAAGAGGTACTTGATCTCACTTTATCTAGCCAATTTATCTCCAATTATGTTTTTAACTGGAGAGTCTCGAAGGATATTTCCTTATCTGATCACCAGCATATTCCTTTTGATTTGCCAGGAGAGAACACTTATGATAACATCTTAACTAAGCACATCAACTGGAGTGCTTACAAGCTAACTTTAGATAGCAAGACTGATTTGCTGATCAGCACTATCAACTCTGTTGAGGAGTTGAATGTGGCAGCTAATCAACTTAATCTGGCGATCTCCCTCGCCCATCAGGAAGCCTGTAAAGTCTAACCACGTTACTCCAGGCGGGATGTGCCGTGGTGTAACAACAGGCTTAGTGATATGCGTCGGGAGGTTAGGAAGCTTTTCACCGCAGCGAAGCGTTCAGGAAAATGGGAGACCTATAAAAGATCCCTGACCACATATAATAATGAAATTAGGAAATCGAAAAGGCCTTCCTGGAGAACCTTCTGCGGCAGTATCAACGACTGCCCACAGGCGGCTCGCCTACATAAAATTCTGAGGAAATCTCTTACAAACGACATTGATCTTTTGAAAAAGAGTGACGGCCTCTATACAACAAACGGCAGTGAAACACTACAACACTTGCTAAACGTACATTTTCCCGGGTCCATCTTAGGGGACGACCTTGATGTAAATCATGTTTCAAACTATGATCAACCTCACAGCAGACTCAGGTCTCTGTCAGGCCTCATATTTGACACTGACAAACTGAGATGGGCTATGAGTTCTTTAAGTCCACTCAAGTCTCCGGAGGTAGATGGCATTTTTCCGGCTCTCCTTCAGAACGACATAGACGTCCTTTCTGAAAAATTAATCGCCCTCTTCCGGGCTACTCTCTGTTGGGGGTATATAACCAAACCGTGGAGAGAAGTAAAAGTGGTCTTTATACCAAAATGTGGTAACAGACCCAGTGAAGACGCGAAGTCTCATAGACCAATAAGTTTCACATCTTTTCTTCTGAAAAATATGGAACGATTAATTGATCGTTAAATTCGTGCAGAATTGTTGAATACTCAACCTCTGCTTCGCACTCAATTCGCTTATTCTAAAGGGAAATCAACCGAATTGGCCTTGCACAGCCTTGTGTGTAAAATTGAAAAAGCCCACTATAACAAAAAAAACTGCTCTCTGCGCTTTATTGGATATAGAACCAGCATTTGACAACACGAGCTATGGCTCAATAACAAATGCTCTAAGAAATAGGAATATCAATTCCAACATCATATCTTGGATTGAGGTTAGGCTTCGAAACAGAAAAATTAAGTCGACTCTAGGCAACAGCACGATAGCGGTGAATGCTGTCAAAAGTTTCCCACAGGGAGCGGTGTTGTCTCCTTTACTGTGGTCAGTGGTTGTCGACGAGCTGTTTATTTACTTAGAAAATAATGGTTGTGATGCCATTGGTTACGCTGATGACATTGTAATTACAGTGTCCGGAAAACACGATAGTTGTCTGTCCGAGATTATGGCAGGACACCTTCGACGCGTAGTGACGTGGTGTGACAGTGATGGGCTTGCAAAAAAAAACCCGCAGAAAACTGTCGTGGTTCCCTTTGCGTTGAAACGTAAGTTTAGTATCTTCCTAGGTGATTTTAACATTCCCTATTCCAACCAAGTAAAATATTTGGGACTTATCCTCGATAGCAAACTAAATTGGAACACTCATTTCGAAAAAACCTATACTAAAGCACTAAGAGCCCTATGGGTAACGCGGTCTTGTAAAGGAAAAACTTGGGGCCTTAACCCCAAAATTATTTTCTGGATCTACCAGGCAGTGATACGTCCAATTTTCACATATGGGTGTCTAGTCTGGTGGCAAAAGGTCACGCAAACTAAATACATGACCATGTGTTCAAAACTTCAGAGACTTGCGTGTCTCTTAATAATCGGTGCGATGAAGACATGCCCTACAGCAGCACTTGAAGCTATTGTTGGGCTGACTCCCTTGCACATTCACGACGAAACATCAGCTGCACTTTGTGCAATTAGGCTGAAGATACCAACCAAACAGCTTCTTCCTGACTATGGTCATCAAAGGATTTTGAAGTGGTTTCGAATCAACAAAATACCACTTTGCGTGAGTGATTTTATTGACGCAGAGCCCCACTTTGGAAGGAAATTCAAAGTGCACTTCCCATCCCGGTCAACGTGTTCGAATGGAGGCCCTCAGATTGACCCCAAAAGCTTGATTTGGTACACGGATGGATCAAAAATGGATAACGGGACTGGTGGAGGTATATATGGACGAGGCACAAGAATATTGGAACCTATGTGCATATGGCCTAGTGTCTTCCAAGCCGAAATCCACGCAATAAATATATGCGTAAGATCCATAACACAAGTTTACAAATAAAGGCCAACTTTTGGACCAGAAAAACTGGATAGCGACCCTATAGGAATTTTTCGTGCTGATTCCGAATCTGGTACCCGTTTTTCTCTATCACGTCAAGTTTTTGAGAAATCGTTAAATAACGGTTTTTGACATTTTTACCTATAGTCTATGTCAATAATGAGGTCGTAGACCCTATATGCCTTAACCGATTTCAAAGTTTTTGGTACTCATATGAAAGAGGAATGACAACGCAACATATCCTTTATACACAAATTTGGAATTGATTCAGTAACTTGGAAGCTATAGGGCAAAAAACGCGATGCTGATTTCCAATTTTTAGCGATTTTGTTTAAAAACTTGAAATTCAAATGGTTATAATTTCCGAACCAAGGCTGGTATTCCAGGTCTTAATACTTTGAATGAAAGAACAACCAATTGAAAAAGTTTTGAGCCTAAAACAAAAAAAATCCGTTGCGTCGTTCTAATTTTATGAGGATTTTCGCTGAAAATGACAAAAACGAATTTTTTTAAATGTTGACAAATTCTTTCAAATAAACAAATAATATCGATGTATCGATATATCGACCGATCGAGATTGGACCAGCCTTCAATATTTGATTAAATTTTTTCCGAAAATTTCCTATGCCAAAATTAAAGAAGGTGTTTTTATTGGACCAGACATCAGAAAAATCATGCGTGATGAACACTTTTCGAAACATCTGTCACCTATAGAAGCAGCTGCTTAGTCATCATTTAAAGACGTTGTGGGAAATTTTTGGGAAATAAAAAAAGCGACAACTACATAAAAATAGTTGGAGGACTTTTGAAAAATTATCGAAAAATGGGAGTTCGGATGTCACTAAAAATACATTTTCTCCACTCACATTTGGATTTCTTCCCCGAAAACTTGGGCAAAACTAGCGACGAACAAGGAGAGCGCATTCACCAGGACCTACAGAGGATTGAAAAAAATTATAAGGGCTTTTGGGATGAAGGAATGTTGAGTGACTATTGCTGGTCCCTTATACGCGAAACAGACAGTAAACAATACAAAAGGCTCAGTTCAAATTCTGTTCATTTTTAAAGTTTAAATTGGTTTTAGCTTTAAAGATAGGTTTAAAATAGAATTTAAGTTTTATGTTTTTTAAGCCAGTTTTACCAACATACACAATTCGAACTGAAATATACATATGAACGAGCGAAGAATATACCAAAAATAAAAATTCGTTTTTGTCATTTTCAGCGAAAATCCTCATAAAATTAGAACGACGCAACGGATTTTTTTTGTTTTAGGCTCAAAACTTTTTCAATTGGTTGTTCTTTCATTCAAAGTATTAAGACCTGGAATACCAGCCTTGGTTCGGAAATTATAACCATTTGAATTTCAAGTTTTTAAACAAAATCGCTAAAAATTGGAAATCAGCATCGCGTTTTTTGCCCTATAGCTTCCAAGTTACTGAATCAATTCCAAATTTGTGTATAAAGGATACGTTGCGTTGTCATTCCTCTTTCATATGAGTACCAAAAACTTTGAAATCGGTTAAGGCATATAGGGTCTACGACCTCATTATTGACATAGACTATAGGTAACAAGTAAGAAAGCTAAAGTCGGTCAAGCCCGACTTTGAAATACCCAGCGTCCCGACATTATGAGCGCACTATGTTTTGCTTCTCTATTTGTGGGCGTGGCAGTGGGAGGGCAACATAAATTATTTTCCTACACCTTTCATTCGCCTTGGTGAACCTATGTTGCGAATTTGAAGCTTCTACGCCTTTTACTTCGGAAGTTACGAAAAATCTTTTTTGTGGGCGTGGCAGTGGGCGGGCCAAAAAAAATTTTTTCCTACACCTTTCATTCGCCTTGGTGAACCTATGTTGCGAATTCGAAGCTTCTACGCCTTTTACTTCGGAAGTTACGAAAAATCTTTATTTGTGGGCGTGGCAGTGGGCGGGCCACAAAAAAATTTTTTCTACACCTTTCATTCGCCTTGGTGAACCTATGTTGCGAATTTGAAGCTTCTACGCCTTTTACTTCGGAAGTTACGAAAAATCTTTTTTGTGGGCGTGGCAGTGGGCGGGCCAAAAAAAATTTTTTCCTACACCTTTCATTCGCCTTGGTGAACCTATGTTGCGAATTCGAAGCTTCTACGCCTTTTACTTCGGAAGTTACGAAAAATCTTTATTTGTGGGCGTGGCAGTGGGCGGGCCACAAAAAAATTTTTCCCTACACCTTTCATTCGCCTTGGTGAACCTATGTTGCGAATTCGAAGCTTCTACGCCTTTTACTTCGGAAGTTACGAAAAAACTTCATTTGTGGGCGTGGCAGTGGGCGGGCCACAAAAAATTTTTTCCTGCACCTTTCATTCGCCTTGGTGAACCTATGCTGCGAATTTGAAGCTTCTACGCCGTTTACTTCGGAAGTTACGATAAGACCTTATTTTTGGGCTTATTTCTGGGCGTGGCTCGAGGAGGGCGGCGTCCATTTTTTTCCAGGATATGTCCCATTTCGTAGTTTACCAGTACACCAAATATCAATGGAATGTGTTGAGTGGTTCGCAAGTTACAAGCATTTTATTGAAAACACAATAAATTAATTTGTGGGCGTGGCAGTGGGCGGATGTCTCCCATTTTTACTTAGGATCATACTCGGATCCCGATATACCTGTGTGCCAAATTTCGACTTGATTGGTCGAGCCGTTTCGGAGGAGATCCGACCACGGACGGACGGACAGACGGACAGACGGACGGACGGACAGACGGACAGACGGACAGACGGACAGACGGACATGTCTAAATCGATTCAGTTTTTGATCCTGATCATTTCTATATATATTTTTCTATATCTCCGGAGCTTAATTCTCCTGTTACAAGATTTGCACAAAACTAATATACCCCGCTTACGCTGGGTATAAAAATGTCAAAAACCGTTATTTAAACGATTTCTCAAAAACTTGACGTCATAGAGAAAAACGGGTACCAGATTCGGAATCAGCACGAAAAATTCCTATAGGGTCGCTATTGTTGGGCTGACTCCCTTGCACATTCACGACGAAACATCAGCTGCACTTTGTGCAATTAGGCTGAAGATACCAACCAAACAGCTTCTTCCTGACTATGGTCATCAAAGGATTTTGAAGTGGTTTCGAATCAACAAAATACCACTTTGCGTGAGTGATTTTATTGACGCAGAGCCCCACTTTGGAAGGAAATTCAAAGTGCCTTCCCATCCCGGTCAACGTGTTCGAATGGAGGCCCTCAGATTGACCCCCAAAAGCTTGATTTGGTACACGGATGGATCAAAAATGGATAACGGGACTGGTGGAGGTATATATGGACGAGGCACAAGAATATCGGAACCTATGTGCATATGGCCTAGTGTCTTCCAAGCCGAAATCCACGCAATAAATATATGCGTAAGATCCATAACACAAGTTTACAAATAAAGGCCAACTTTTGGACCAGAAAAACTGGATAGCGACCCTATAGGAATTTTTCGTGCTGATTCCGAATCTGGTACCCGTTTTTCTCTATGACGTCAAGTTTTTGAGAAATCGTTAAATAACGGTTTTTGACATTTTTACCTATAGTCTATGTCAATAATGAGGTCGTAGACCCTATATGCCTTAACCGATTTCAAAGTTTTTGGTACTCATATGAAAGAGGAATGACAACGCAACGTATCCTTTATACACAAATTTGGAATTGATTCAGTAACTTGGAAGCTATAGGGCAAAAAACGCGATGCTGATTTCCAATTTTTAGCGATTTTGTTTAAAAACTTGAAATTCAAATGGTTATAATTTCCGAACCAAGGCTGGTATTCCAGGTCTTAATACTTTGAATGAAAGAACAATCAATTGAAAAAGTTTTGAGCCTAAAACAAAAAAAATCCGTTGCGTCGTTCTAATTTTATGAGGATTTTCGCTGAAAATGACAAAAACGAATTTTTTTAAATGTTGACAAATTCTTTCAAATAAACAAATAATATCGATGTATCGATAAATTCCTATAGGGTCGCTATCCAGTTTCTCTGGTCCAAAACCTTGTATACCTGTGTAATCAGCAAAAACCCCGCGGGCCAAAGAATTGTCATATTTTCTGACAGTCAGGCCTCTATTAAACCTTTATCATCTTGGACGTTTAAGCCAAAGCAAGTCCTCAAATGCTTTGGACTAGAGTTGTAAAATTTAAGAAAAAATCGATTTTCGATTAATCGAAGACCTGAGTTATAAATCGATGTTGGATGATTAATTGAAGCAATAAATCGATTAAATCGATTTATTTTTAATTTTTTCCAAACCTATTTATAATGCCTATTTTTATACCCAGCGTAAGCGGGGTATATTAGTTTTGTGCGAATCTTGTAACAGGGAGAACTAAGCTCCGGAGATATAGACATATAAAATAGAAATGATCAGGATCAAAAACTGAATCGATTTAGACATGTCCGTCTGTCCGTCCGTCCGTCCGTGTCGTCGTCCGTCCGTCTTCCGTCCGTCCGTGGTCGGATCTCCTCCGAAACGGCTGGACCAATCAAGTCGAAATTTGGCACACAGGTATATCGGGATCCGAGTATGATCCTAAGTAAAAATGGGAGACATCCGCCCACTGCCACGCCCAAAATGAATATAATGTGTTTAGTAAAATGCTTGTAACTTGCGAACCACTCAACACATTCCATTGATATTTGGTGTACTGGTAAACTACAAAATGGGACATATCCTGGAAAAAAATGGACGCCGCCCTCCGTGAGCACCACAAATAAGCCCACAAATAAGGGCTTATCGTAACTTGTGAAGTAAAAGGCGTAGAATCTTCAAATTCGCAACATAGGTTGACCAAGACGAATGAAAGGTGTAGGAAAAAATTGTATGCGGCCCGCCCACTGCTACGCCACAAATGAAGATTTTTCGTAACTTCCGAGGTAAAAGGCGTAGAAGCTTCAAATCGCAACATAGGTTGACAAAGGCAAATGAAAGGTGTAGGAAGAAAAATTTATGTATCCCGCCCACTGCCACGCCCACAAATGGTAGATATTTTCGTAACTTCCGAAGTAAAAGACATAGAAGCTTCAAATTCTCAACATAGGTTGACCAAGACGAATGAAAGGTGTAGGAAAAAATTTTATGAGGCCCGCCCACTGCCTACGCCCACAAAATGAAAGATTTTTCGTAACTTCCGATGTAAAAGGCGTAGAAGCTTCAAAATCGCAACATAGGTTCACCAAGGCGAATGAAAGGTGTAGGAAAAAATTTTATTTGGTCCCGCCCACTGCCACGCCCACAAATGAAGATTTATCGTATTACTTCCGAAGTAAAAGTCGTAGAAGCTTCAAATTCGCAACATAGGTTACAGCAAGGCGAATGAAAGTTTGTAGGGAAATTATTTATGTGGCCCTCCACTGTCACGCCCATAAATAGATGAAGCAAAACATAGTGCGTTCATAACGTCAGGACGCTGGGTATTTCAAAGTCGGGCCTGACCGACTTGAACTTTCTTACTTGTTTGTTTTCTGAAGTTTATAAAATAACAGAGTAACAGTATTTTTAAAAATATTCCTTCGCGAATGGGGTAAAAGTCGAAAAATAACAGTTGCCGTTCAACGCAACTACAAAGGGGAATTGCCAAAGAATCGAAGAGCAAGATTGACTTATATTTAAGCAGTCAATCAATAATTGAGGTCTTTTACACTGTAGAAGTTGCAGATCGGAGGAGGAAGAAGAACCAGCAAGCCACCTCATGTGTCACTGCCCGACTCTGGCCAGGAGAAAATCCAGGCTGCTCGACTCCTTCTTCTTCTCCTCCCTCACTGAGCTAACATCTGTTCGAATAAAAGACATGGCTCGCTTCATAAATGAGTCTAACTGGCTCCACCAAAGGTGTAACTAGGAAGGCATGCCTTCCCTCGTGGTATCACAACGGGCCCATATGCGGCCTAAGTGTGTCCCCTTAAAAAAGGTAGCCACCCTAACCTTACCTTACCTAACGCTACTCAATTAATGATATTCAATTATAGTTCTGTTCACTTTTGGAGGTGCATTCAGAAGAATTGACCGTCAATTGCTGTATTTTTTCAATTTTTACATATCGTTTTGCTCATATTTTAAACATTTTCCAGAGTTTCCAAAAAAATTTAACATCGAAAGAAAAAATGGATTTTATTAAAAGTCGAAAAAAACAATCGATTCTAAAAAAATCGATCGAAAGCCAAAAAAATTGATTAAATCGAAACTTTGAATATTTTTTTACAACACTACTTTGGACTACTTCAGAACACGCAATAAAGTTGATTTATTTTGGGTCCCTGGTCACACGGGGATTGATGGTAATGAGCTAGCTGATAGTCTAGCAAGAAAGGCATCAAATACCCCTTTTATCGGTCCTCAGCCTTTTTGTGGGTTAAACTGGGCGGGTATTAAAGAAAAAATCAGAGAGAAAGAAAATCTCCTTCACCTTATGTACTGGGACGACTTTCCCGGACTGAGGCAGAGTAAATTGCTTATAAAACCTTACTCTTACTCCAATATTCTTAAGCTTTCAAAAGATAGCATAAGATTGCTTACGGGTTTTCTTACGGGCCATTTTGGGCTTAAGTATCACATGGACAAACTTCGCCTTTCCGATAACTCGGAATGCAGATTATGCCTCAAAGACGCGGAAACAACTTTGCACATTCTTTTCGAATGTCCTGCCTTAGGACATCACAGAAGAAATGTATCCATTCAGAATTTCCGTCATTAGGACATATTAGGAATTCTTCTCCAGAGGCGATTCTGGACTTTATTAGGAGAGCTATGAGGGGCTTTTCATAAAAATAGTGAATCTTGGCACAATAGGTCATCTGGGCCGCAGTGCCAGCCTTTGGGAAGACTCACGCTCCATATTATTATTATTAAATTAACTTCAAGGAAGAAAGGGCTCTTTCTATGGTAACCTGTTTGCAATAGGGTTAAATAAATAGTTATATATTATTTAATATAATAAAACATATGCAACTTAAGCTGCAATCATTCATGGCATAATACGGCATAACATAACATAGCATAATCAGCTGGTTCTATCTATTCAATACATAACATAACAGAACAGAAGAAGCTGTAGAAAACAGATTTTTCTTATGCAGTCTTATGTCAGAGCGAATCAGCTGATTCAAATTTGTACTGAACAGAAGCGGCAGAATTTGGTTATTTGTGTGAAAAATGCACGATGAAATGCTGATCAATTTTGTGGAAATGCGCAGCTTCATTAACAATAAACAACATGCGTTGTTAACAAGAAGCGATGTGTGTGGGAAGAAATAGGCGTACAAATGAACTCAACATGTAATGCGAGTAATGAGGTTATGTTGTTTTTATATATTTTCAAAAGTTTGTATTTTCTTTGACGCTGATATTTGTATGAGGCGGTGGAATGCGCTCCGTGAGCGATTTTCAAGAGAACTAAAAATGTACGTGCCATCAGGAAGTGGCGCCGGGCAAAAGGTTTCATGGCACCTTTTCGAAGCCATGTCGTTTTTAAAGCCATTTGTTCAAGCGCGCCGGTCAGTTGTTGCTTTGTTCGAAAAAAGAAAGCAAATTTTTTTTTGGAAAGGGAACTACAAATGTTGTCATTCAAAAAAAAAACAATGGTTTTAAGGAAGGATGTTGAATTTTGCTACCATACCATTTTAAGCGAATAAAAATTTTTTGGAAAAAAATCAAAATTGTTGGGGAGTGAAATTTGGATGGGCGGAAGCTCTGAAACGATTTTCGGGATAAATTGTATTTCACAAGTGCCGGGGGCCCCGGGAAAAAGGGAACATTGTTCGTTAAAAAACCCTGCAGGCGCGTTTTTCTGTCGAAAATTGAATGCCAATTTCCTATCTTGGCAGGGTTTTTCAATGCCTAATGAGCCCCAACAACAAAATCAAGAAGAAGACAATTTTAATACTTTAAAGGAACTCCAGAATAAATATTTATTAAAAAAGCATATTTTGGCTTTTAACCATACAATTTAAGGGAGTTTCGAACGAAGAAATACGAACTTTAAATTCATTTTTAAAATTTTTTTTTTCGCAGTTTGCCGGTTTTGGGAAAAGGAAAAACCAAGAAGTTGTTTTTTTAAACTGCGGGGAAAGTTTTTGCAAATTTGAAAGGGGAAATTAACTCCAAATGAAAAATTTTAGTGTTTCCAAAAAAATGAATCAAGCAGCCGTTTTGGTGGCTTTTTCCCCCCGGGTCCGTTTTCGGTCCCCCCGCCGTTGGTTTCAAACCTACCAATAAGTGAAATTTGGACAAGAATCGGGACCGAGAGTCCTGTAAAAATTCCGCCCCCCCCCAAAAATAAATAAAG
>CM035807.1:37404132-37459224 GCA_020466095.1 Chlorops oryzae | reverse complement strand
TAACGTACAAACGCCTTTTAAGCAGCATTACCAGGAGGCCCCATGGACTTTTTTCAAAATTAAATATTGGATTTTCTAGAACTCATGCCTATCCTTATTAACTGGAAAAGCTCGACATCGTGTTTTAAAATACTTAAGAAGTTATGTGCCCAAAATTAAAAAAAGTGTAATGTACCAACAAATGGAATTGCCCATGTATACAAAAATCCGAATTGAGTTGTTTTAGAAAAACCTTATATCGCGAAAAAGGATTGTGCTACAGTTCTGACATTTCACGTGTTCTGCACATAATTGATTGGGCTGCCATTTAAGATATTGGCATTGCAAAAATGCTGTTTATGGTTGAGTTATTTTCATGTAAACAAAAAAAAAAAATTAAAATTTTATGTAATTTTTTTCAATTTTTTGACTTTGAGCACCATTTTACACGATTCATTTAAAGATTTTCAATTTATTTTTGATAAAATATTGAAGAATGATGTTTGACAAATACAAAAGTTTTTAAAATTTAAAAAAAGCTAAAACCACATTTGAGAAAAATTAGTTCAAATGAAGCAATGGTGGTAAAAAATTAAAACGCGATTTTGTCGAAATCCTTACTTGATGGAATTTTTTTGATATTTTTCAATTATTCGGCCGACCAGTATATACTAGAGCCACTACTGAAACACAAAAGGAGGATTTCATTGCCGACCAGTGTAATTTGTTATTTGAATTCTTTGATTGCATTCATTTTTCAAAATCACAAAAATTGAAATAAAGACTTTTTTATTATACACTGCAGCTCACATCATCGGGTCATGTCCTGCCCTGAAAAAAGCTAGATTTAGTAACTTTGGGGGCAAATACTACACGAAGCGGAACTCAAATCCAGCAGTGTAGGTTATATACTAAAATTCCTGCTGGACGCAGGACTCAGAGACTCGCTCTGAGGATGGCAAAGGGGGAACAATAGATCTTATAGGTCGACGTGCTCTTTAACCCCCTATCAATAATAATAGTAATAATATTCCACAAGGTTGGAATTTCTTCGAAACAGTTTCGTATATCTGTGAGAGTATATGAGCTAAACTTCTCTTTATATAGCGAATCAACAGATTCCTATTTTTTTGCATTTTTGGTCCCATTTTGGTGACTCTTTTCTGCAACGAAAGTTTTTTTCTAGAAGAACAATAATTAATTTATTAATGTGAAATCTAATTTTCAAGCGATGCTTGAGAAAGGCATCTATAAGCGACGATTTGCTGACGTACGTTTCGACCTGCCGTCAGGGGTCTCATCAGAGCAATTTTTACGAATTGGCTGACTATTGAGTCAAATTTCGGTTTGCGTATTAGAACTACCTTTGACTGCAATTCATAACCTTGAATTCTAGCATCAGAAATGACTCTTAAATGGAAGATCTAACTAAAGCTTTGAAGCTTGAAAGCATTCACTATATTAATCAGTTCGTATTCTACGCGGCGTGCTCTCCGCGGTTTTTTGTATTAAGTTTTTTGTATGCATGTGCATACAGAGAAGGGTCTTTTTTGCAATAACTGTGAGAGTATATGAGCTAAACTTCTCGTATATTATTGGCGGTGTGCGTTTCAGGGAAATGCTTAATTTTCAATACTGCATGGTCGAATTTGATATTTTTGTCGAGCCAGTGAGCTGTAAAACTTAAGAAACTTTCTTTATTATTTATGTTTGTCCACATGTCAGTAGTGACAGAAATTGCAACTGCACTCATCACCCCTTTTTGTATTTCAAATTTAGTCTCTTCGTAAAGTTTAGGAATGATGGTCTCCGTAAAGTACTTTCTGCCCGGTAAGTTATATTTTGGTTTAACTTTTCTTATCAGGTTTCTAAATCCAATGTTTTCAACAATTGACAACGGCTGGTTGTCAAGTAACATACAATCATCTCACCTATCGCAATCTTGATGTCTTTCGATCTAAAGTCCTCGCGTGACCACTGTGCAACAAAACTGTCTTCAATATTTTGTTGGCTTTTCTGAAATGCACCGACTGATGTTGACGCTGATATTGAAGGAGTAGGCATCGCTATAGGTAGTCCTTTCGCTTGAATTTGCGACAAGCAGGATTCGTCTGATGCCGAAAATTTGACCGTTGAATTTAACTGAGGTATCAGCGATGGATGTCGGTATTTAATATGATTGTTCATGCTACTAGTATTTGCTGTTTTTCCTTTGCCACCTCTAGAAATTATCATATGACATTGCCCACCCGGCATTGAGATCCGAGAACGGATCCGCAGGCGAAGAATTTTGCGGGTTTTTGCGGACAAAACGTCCGTTTTCGGATCCGAAAACGATTCGCGTATACACACTTCGTCGCTCAGTTTGTGGCACAAGAACGTTCATTTACGATTCGCGCAAGCCTCCGCCTGCGGATCCGTTTTTGGACGTTTTAGCGAAGGTTTTGCGGGTTTCCTATTAGCATTTTCCTATTGGAATTTGAATAAGAAAATTTGATTGGTTTTGCTTTTTCTTTTATATGATATTTCTTTTCATTTCTGATTCTTCTTATTCTTAAAGGAATAACAATTGTTATGAATTAATTCAAATCTTAGGTGGTAGATTTTTGATATGCAGTCTTTTTAATAACTAAATAATTTGTTGCTGAATTTTTTTTAAATGATCCAATTTATCTGAAAAACAAATTAATTAATAAAAGAATTAACCCTTTAAGGCAGTATTCATACGTTTCATATCAATTCCTTGCTGTTGCTGGACTCCTTGCAAAAATATCGATCATAATTCTCCATCGCCAAGAATTTTCAGTAGTTTTTTTAAAGTAATTTATTAATAATAATATTTATATTGACAAGCCAGTACAAGCGCACGCTTAATCGGTTTAATTCTTCTACTGATGCGCAAAATCGAAAAATTTCTCAGTAATCCTTTTATTCAACCAACACCGGCGTGCAAGCGAGAGAGAGAGAGAGAGAGAGAAAAATTTTGTATAAACAAAAAATACACAAGAAATGAGAGCGAGTAATCAGATTTGCGCTCTCTGATGTGTATCCGTTTTTATCTCCGTCTGAGCGGTGTTTTACGGAACTCAAGGAAATTTGAAATCTGTTTTTTCTTCGCCTGTGCGGACCTCCGCCAATGAGCGGATTTGATGCCGGGTGGGTGGCAGGGATGCCAGATGATTTTTGGCTAAAACCGTCACTTTTTAACAGAAAAATCGTCAAAATCGGCATTGAACTTTAAAAAATCGTCAAAAAAACGCAGTTAAAAACAAAAGTGGTATTCAAGCAGGCTCGGAAATAGCTAGGTGCAAATTTTGCGCGCGGAAATTTTGAACTATTGCTTGAACGACCCTTATGCAAAGCGTGTGTAAAAATTTCGCGAAAACAGCTGGTTTCAGTGTTTGCCTTGGTGAAAGAAGGAGAAGCAAATATCGCGCATATTTTGCGCATCACAGTAGGCGTGCAAAATTTGCGAGGCTGCGGAAACTATTTTTCATACAAAATAGTTTGCGAGCTCGCGAAATTTCCGAGGGCGCAAATTTTGCGTACCTGCTTGAATACCACTAATATGTTTAAAAAAGGAAATTTGCCTTTATTGAATTCATTTTTGTACTCAAAAAAAGATAAATAACAGAAGTATGCTTTCAGCGTTTTTAATATTTGTTTTCAACGATAACTTTAACACTGGATGTCACCATTAATGCTGATAAAAATTATAAGTGTTTTCGAAAGGAAACGAAATGACAAAAAACCAGAAGTTTGCGAAGTTGGCTGTGATTGTATTGAAAGTGACACAGTTAGTTTCGAATAATTATAAGAGTGTTATTTGGAACCTACAGTGACCCGAAGCCAATTTTATTAGCCAAAAAAAAAAAAAAAGAGTGTCATATATGTCAGTATCTGCTTAAATTTAATTTTTAATTTGGCCGAAGTTGCAGCTATAGTTCTATATGGTATGAATCGTGCAAATTTGATTGCCATCTGTTTTATTTTTGCTATTGTTACCACACTTGGTCAGATTGATTTAAATAACGTCAATTATTCGGTATTTTTGGGGTAAAAATCGTCAAATCGGTAAAATGCATATTTGGCATAAAAAATCGTCAAATGACGATAAAATCGGGCTATCTGGCAGCCCTGGTGGGTGGTTACACTTAACTTTAGTCACTAAGTCTCAGTGTTGCCAAAAAAAACTGAGCAAAAAGTACACAAAACTGACCTTTTTTATAGAAAAGGTACGCACATATATATTTTTTTTGAAAAAGAAAAATCACAAAAACTAACGTAATTTTTTCATCATGGTAATATATTTATACAAGATGAATTTTTTTTTTTAGTCAAAGACTAGACTTAAAGACTAGTTTTGAGTATAAACTTATTAAAAATACTTTAACGAGCATTCGCTTTAGCGAGGCTTAATGCTCGGCTTGCGAACGCGATCGGTTGATCTTATCCTGGTTCTCCTTTCGAAAGGACTGCACCGAGTGCTTCGTTTCTCGCGTTCGTTGTTAGCATGAATGGTTTTGTGAAATCTGCATACTTTAACAGTGGTGGACTAGTAATTGCAGCTTTAATGGCTATTACTGCCATTTGGAATTCCTCCGTCCAAACGAACTCGGCATCTTTTCTTAGCAGTGATGTCAAAAGTAGAAGAAGCGCTGCTGCATTTGGAATGCATTTTTGGTAGTAGTTTGCCAGTCCAAGGAATGCTTGCAATTCTTTCTTATTTTTCGGTATCGGAAAATTTTTTCACATTCGACCTTACTTGGGTCCGGCCGTACGCCTTGGTCGGAACACTTGTGACCCAAATAGACAACATCCTTTCTTAAGAATTGGCATTTTTCCGCTTTTATTTTCAATTGGCTGCTTCTAAGAGCTTGAAATACTTTACGTAGCCTTATTTCGTGTTGCTTAAGGTTATTTCCGTAAATGACTACGTCGTCCAAATTAAAAAAAACAATCGACGCCTCGCAAGCCGGTCAGAACATTATTCATAATCCTTTGAAAGGTTTTCGGAGCTCCGGAGAGTCCGAATGGCATTCTTACGAATTCGTAATGTCCTATTCCAGTACCGAAAGCTGTTTTTTCTCTGTCTTTCTCGTTCACAAGCACTTGATGGTATCCGCTTGCCAGGTCTAGCGTTGTGAAATACTGGCTGCAACCGAGGTGGTCGAGAATCTCATCAATGCGGGGTATAGGAAATACCTCCTTCACGGTTACGTCATTCAGCTGCCGAAAATCTACCACCAGTCGCTATTTCTTTTTCCCGTTTGCACCTGCCTTTTTCGGCACTAGAATGATTGGTGCGTTCCAAGGTGATTTGCTTGGAGCAATGATGTCTTGGTCCAACATCTCTCCTACCTGTTTATTTATCTCCGCCTTGTGGGCTTCCGGAAGCCGATATTTCCGAATATTAATGGGTGCTTTCCCGACCTCTGTAGGTATTTCGTGGTTAAGCACAGTGGTGTAACTCAATTCGTCACCCTTTAGGTGGAAAACATCCGCATAGTCCTTGCATATATTCGCTATGGACTGTCTTTCTTCGTCGTTCAAATTTTCTTTCAATTTCAAGGAATTTATTAACAGATTTGTCGTCTCATTTGTCTCATCGCTCTCAACTACGTTGACTTCTGACGTGTTTACTGTTCTATACTCCTTCAATAGCGAGTATTTTAATTCCGTGCCTCCTTTTATTTCCGCAATTTTTTTGGAGGCGTTTAGTACTGTCACGAATCCAATCCCATTCTTTGGTCTAGATAGACTCTCTCCTAGGTATACCTATGTAGCAATTGTTGTCTTATGCACGACTACTTCTTCCGTGAGTAGTCCTGTGTTTATTCGTGCTATTCCCGCTGCTCTGGGGGGGATTGTTAGGGTTTCTGCTGTAAAAATCCTTTTCCCCGCACATTTTAATGACACTATGGCCACTAGGTTGCCTCCTTCTTTGAAGGTTAACTGTTTCTCAATAGTGTCTAAGATAGTTCTGTTCCAGAGCATGTCTCTTCCCAGGAGATCATCTACTGGCAAACTGCTATTACGTGGCACTACGTTCATTTCCATATTTAATGCTGGGATCGCATTATGTTTAATCATCACTGATCCAATAGTACTGGAATCTCCTCCAAAAGCTCCTCTTAAGCATTTCGTGTCCTCCTTATTTATTGGTACGTCTTCTGTTAAGACTTCTCTTTTCACTTAACTTGCATCTGATCCTGAGTCGACCAATAGGGTGATGCTGCCATTGATAGCCTGATTGCGGGGTATTTCGATGTAGGCATCATCCTCTTGAGTCTCCGTTATGGCAGTGCAATTTGAAAATCTTGACGTGTTTCTATCGCATTGTGAGTCCACCGTTCTGATACTGTTGTTGATAGCCTGTTCACAGGATAATTCAACGCATTCACCTCTTTGTGGGCCGTTATGTGCAAACGTCAACAGTTTTTTCGCGCCTTGGAGAACATAGGTACACAAACTTTTTATGCGCCTTTTGTTTTCTTGCCCTATTTCAAACATATTCTTTATTCTGGCCGCTTCCATCTCGCATACGGGGTAGGTGAATACTGTTAAAGTGTTTTTAAAAGATACTCTCTTCCTTTTATTTTCTGTTATAATTTTCCATTCGTCGGTCTCCCCATCAAAGTGTATTTTTATCTTTCCGTTTATTTCGTTTTCTATTTTATGTATTGGTATTTTTCGCTCGCTTATTTCGGCGTTCATTTCGTTCCGTATTATTTCTCTTCTGGACTTTCCCCATCTCTTAGTGGTTGAAGTTCCATTTCCTAGGCTATCCAAGGGATCCTCTTTCGGCGTATGTTTATTATATTCCGAAATCGTGGTTTCCTTATCGCTATGATGACCTGCTCCTTGTTCATGATTTTGATCCGGATCAGGTTTTGGCCGCTCTTTTACTTTTGTTTGGGCATCCCAGTCTATTAGCCGAGACTGGGCCGCTGGGAGTTTCCCCTTTTCCACAAAATTTATTGGAGCGATATCCTTTAATTTGACATTTATCGCAGAATAGGCTGCTTAACTTACTCCAACAATCATCAGCTATATGTGCTATTTTCCCGCAGTGTGTGTCCATACGTTCCACACAGCTTGCAATAGGGCATATTCCTTCTTTTTACACATACGTCTCGTGTGTGGCCTTGCTGTTGCCAGAATGAGCATATCAGTTCTGTTGGTAGTGCCAAATTTATAGTATTTATGTTTAATTTGTCATATTTCAAAACGTTTTCGGAATTTTCTGCTGCGTTTATGAGATCTCGCAAACTGGGATCTGTCATGTTTATAAGTGACTGTTTCAGAGAATGACCTTTAAGTCCTGTAACGAAATGCCTTTTTGCCAGATCTTGGTATTCCCATAGCGCCGCTCTTGATTCTTCCGTAGTCCATTTTTTGTGATCATTTCTTCAGCCTCTTTTAGGTTAGTTTCCATTCGACCTCCGAACAGCGACGCGGACTCACCTGTTTGTTGATGTCCGTTTATAATATCCGCTCTAATATCTTCCAACGTTTTTACTGTTGCGTATGTTCACTGCACAAATTCGCGAAGTTCATTTAGAGTCTCGAATTTTCTGGTGCCAATTGTGTTGAACGCAGCCCCCGACAGTCGCTGCCTTATACATGTAATGGCTTTCTGTATGTCCTGCGGGGCAATCATACAATTGAGCAATTCTATGTCCTCAAAAATTTTATTACGTCCGCCTTAAACTCAGTTCCTCTTGCTCCGGAAAAAGATGGTACGAAACGTTGGACATTTTTGACAATTTCTGCAACATTCTGTGAATTTGCCATTGTTACTTGAATTTTGGGTATTTGTACTTGTGTTGGTGTTTTTACAGTTGATTCGTTGATTGGCGTTGTCTTGGAATTTTCTGATGTACGTCTTGCGGGAAGTGGAGATGTACTGCAAACTATTCTTAATTCTCTCTTCAGGTTTCCAATTTCTACTTTCAGAAATTGAATTTCTTTCTCCTTTTCTTTGAGAGTGGCTTTGTCCTTTTCTATGGAATCCGATATGTCCTTTCCTGTTGCTGTCTGAAGAGCTTCTCTTAGAGATTCGTTCTGCTCTTCTGATTCTTCTATCAGCAAGATCTCTTTATCGATTCGATCCCTCAAATCTTTGCGGTTGTTTTTTAAATGGCCAACTGTCTCTTCCAATTGTCGTATTTGCTCCTTGGTGACGTCGTTTGATACGGTTACCGAATTTTTCGCATTTTCTATCAGAAAAAGTGCTTCTTCCAATTGATTAAACCGAGCTAGTGCAACTTGATTTGAAATTAATAATAAAAATTCTTTGTTTGGGTTGACTTCTCTTATCAATTCCCACGCTTCTGCTTGAAGGATGCTAGCGTGTTCTTCAGATTCTTTTAGTTGTTGTCGCAAAGCTTCGCACTCTTTTAACATAACATAAATTACTTTATTTGACGGATGACTCCGTTTTAAAAATAAAAAAAAAAATCTTCCGTATAAAACAAGGTTTAATTTTTATTGTATATTAATATATATTTTTTTTCTTTATATAAAAATTGTTATTTAAGGTACTCTGTTATGTCCTTATTGCGTTTGTGCTACTAAAGTGTCCTTCGGAAGTTTCACTCACACCCGGATCCTAACGAATTAGGTTTCACCACTGTTCTACAGGTTATAGCAGTGCAGTACAAAAAGGGTTAAAACAAAATAATTGATACAATTCGGCATACTTATATCGTTTCTCATTAAAGTGCCTTTCGGAAGTTTCACTCACGCCCAGGCCCCACTGAATTAGGTTTCACCACTGTTCAATAGGTTCCACTAAGTAACTCAAATATACCCAATAGATATCAATCTTACCCCACTGTGGCCAAAAGTTTTTTTATTTTTTATTTATTATGATTTGTAAGTTTGAACGCCGTTCTGTTGTGAAAGGATCGTGATTCGTTCCCGACTATCCTAAGTCGAATACCGGCTGCGCCATAAAATGTTGTGTCATCCTACCGGCTGCGCCATAAATGTTGTGAGCTGGGGATGGACGTCTAAGCGAAGACCACAAATAAAATCGTCATTGAATTCAGTAACAATTATTGTTTATTGAAGTCCTTTTTCTTTTAAATAAAGCAATCCTATTCTGGCTCACTTAACTGCCCTAATCCATAGCTAGCACTGAGATCCACACTTTGTCGTCCTGGTTCGTAAGTAGGTGCGCCAAAGTTGAGATCTCATTAGACTTTCGATTCCAAACTGCAAGTCCTCTTCCATAGATCGAAGCTCCGCTTAAATAGATCATTATTGCCGATCTAGCAATATTGGATATTGATTGATTTCATCAGTGTGACTTCGAACTTCCCCTGCCGGTGTGCCTATGTTGCACTTGTTGTTGTTGCACCTGGCTCTTGTTGTTCTGTTGCGTTGATTGCCCTTCTCGATCGCCTGTTGTTGTTGTTACCAATAGCTTTATTGCTGTGTTTCTATTGTTGATGTAGTCTTTTCCCCCGCTTGCTCTTTCCTCTGGTCGGCGTTGTGCCAAGTTTTAGTACCGGCGATCGGTGTGCTTGTTTACGTAATTGTTGCTGTATATGGAGAAATAAGCTCTGCTTGCGATTTCAAGAGTAAAGAGAGGATAATTTACTTGCGTCCCTTCCCTTACTTGTGCCTCTGCCCTTATCGGTCGGAATTGAAAAGAAGCCAGTTGGTGTTGGGTCAACAAAAAGAAGGCTCCTCTGCCTTATGCCTTTTTATTATACAATAATGAGATGAGGATATGTACAGCAGTAGATTCCTCGCTGCCAAGTGGATTCCTCGCTGATAAATTCCCGTAGTAACGCCGCCTGAACGTGGTGTGTATAAATTATGTGTTTAAAGGTTGCTCCTATGTTCGTAGGACCGGAGCGGATATGTGTAAAGGTATACCGATGGTTTCTTTATACGTTTTATATTAGAGATAACGATATTCTTCTTAGTGCGACGTGATCTCTCTCTCCTTTTTTTTTACCGACTTCTTCTTTCTTCTTAAGTTGGCTGCTAAATTTGCAAGATCGAGAAGAACGAACACTTCGTACCGAGTACGTATAAAATACTAATGGGAAATTGGTAAAACGATAACTCTCAGCGAATTGGCCTTGTTTAGACGATACCGTGTGGCGTAAACATCCCGGCCCCCGTTGCTAGATTACAGCAATGAGGTTCAACTTGGCAGCAAGCTTACAAGTGTTTAAAAGAAAAATATGTACAAAGTGAATAAAAATTAAAAATTTCCAAAAATTAGAGTTGCGTAGGTCCAGATAGGACATATCCGAACATGGAGTTTTGAGCCATTATTCCTCGACTCATTGGAAGAGTCCCAACGCGGTAGATTTTATGATAGAGATCTCCCGCTAGTACCAACTCGCAAGAGGAACGTTTATAAAATTGGTTGTCTGCTAAGACAATGTTTGAAAATGGTTCTCCGATAGCAGGGCTAAGAGACTCCTCGGGCGTGAAATAGAAAATGTTTGTCACCTTAAGAGAGGCCTCCATATATACTGCGGAATCGTGACGCGCCAACAACACTACCGTACACCACCGCTCTGAACCTGCGACGTAGGAAGGCAGTTCGAGCTCCTGGACCAACTTTTCGGCGATTAGGCTTCGTTCGCTGCATGAATCAATGATAGCGCGCACGGTCCGGAAGCTTCCATTGCAACTTAGATGAATTCTGGTGGTGGGGATCAGCGTAATGATTCAAACAGGTACGAAACTTGGCGGAGCGACCTGAGACCCGAATTCTTTCCGTGGTTTCGACACCCTCTCATGAGAGTGCAAGAGCGAATGGTAATCTTGGCCACAGTATGCGCAAGACTTTGAGCTGGTACAGTTTTTGGTAGTGTGTGAATGAGCGAGGCAGTTGGAGCAATACTTCTTCAAGGCGACGGTCCTCAAACGGGATAGAACGTTCATAGCCGTTAACTTAAAGCAACGAGAAAGTGGATAATGCTGCGAGCATACTCGACAGGCATATTGATTTTGGCACTTGGATTTTCCCATCACGTAGTCAAACTAATAAAAATAAGACGAGGAAATACAGTACTATTTAAGATGCAAAACGTTATTGATTTAGCATGGTGGTAAGAGGACCAACTTAGAAATTGGTCTTGTGAGTACTGTTACGTGGCCTAATTGCAGGATTCTGAAAATAAAAGAGAGAAGTGTGAAATATAGTGGTTGTGAGGAGAGAAAAAGAAAGATTGGTTTTATGTGTAACTAAAAAGAAAAAAAATTATTAGTAAAATATAAATCCGGTCCTATTAAAAATAAAAGGAAACCATTTTTTTTATCGGCTAAGTATTTAAAATTCAAAAACAACGGATTATTTGCAAATTTTGTTTAGAAAAAAAAATTTTTGGACATTAAAAGTATATTTTCAGAATGCAACATACCAAGCAATTCGAGGATAAATTGGCGAACTCGGTCCAGAACTACCGAGATTCCCTAGCCCTCACGACAGGACTACAATTCCGCATAAAGATGTTGCCGACCGATTTAATCGAAAGGCAGGACCAGAAGACGAAGCGTATAACGCTTCATCCGATGGAGTCAGTAGCAGAAAAACGGCCTGAAAAGGAATTGATCGACACGCAAATAGTGATGGAGGCAAGCAACCATTTACAAAAAGCAATGCCAGAACCACCACTATCGTCACCAGCATCACCGCTACCTCCACTACCGCCACTGCCATACGAATCAGATGATTGTCTAAGCTTAGATGGTTATGAAATTAGCCACAACGATTGGGGAGGCTATGGAGCCCTAATAGACACCGATCCAAGCCCACCTAAACCATCATTCAACCCTTATGACCAGCACTTCACGGTACCGGATTGTGAAATACAGAACGGTGTGCCCGTCATTCTGCGCAACTTAATCCGCACGGCCCTAGAAGACAGAAAAGGGCAGCGATTAAAGTTCATGAAGGCCATTAATAATGAATTCTACCAGATACATATACCGAAACTTGGAAAAGTTACGATAAAAAGGCGAGATGCACCAAGCAACACACCAGTAACCACATCCATTCCACTGAACGCTGATCATCCGCGCAAACGCCGACCTATGGCCCAAAAGGAAGAAACAGAGCCGCCAAAGAAGTTCCCGAGAAGTGTGGGCGTGGCTCACGGAAGGCGGCGTCCATTTTTTCCAGGATATGTCCCTTTTCGTAGTTTACCAGTACACCAAATATCAATGGAATGTGTTGAGTGGTTCGCTAGTTACAAGCATTTTACTGAAAACACAATATATTCATTTGTGGGCGTGGCAGTGGGCGGATGTCTACCATTTTTACTTAGGATCATACTGGGATCCCTATATACCTGTGTGCCAAATTTCGACTTGATTGGTCCAGCCGTTTCGGAGGAGATCATGATAGTTAAATATATTTCCTAAAGAAATAACCACCAAATATTAATAAATTGCAAAAAAATCCTACTGGCCACACCTGTACCTGGGTATACGTTCTCGTAGTAAAAGTTGGGTATAAAGCAGGGGTCGGCACGCTAGGAACAATTTTTGCGACAGCCACTCACACGTATTGCTTACGCTCTTGTCTCAGTTTGACGGGATCAGCCGAGCATGCAACATCGAGAGCGGGTATGCGGAAATTTATAGCTTTTTCCGTCAGTTTCAGCTCTTTTATGCTACTTCTAGCTTTTATTTTTAGCTAGTTTCAGCATTTTTTTGTTTATTTTTAGTAGCCGCTCTGCTCTCACTCACACAATTACATACCCATTTTGCCGACCCCTGGTATAAAGCATGGATTATTTTAAGGCGGCCGCTCTGGCCGCTCTAGCCACTCTTAATGTAAAATTGGCCACTCTAAATCACAGAATTGGACGCTCTTAAAATATAATTTTCGTAAGGAAAACTCGTCGGAAATATGACAAAAATTCTTTCTCTCTTTCTTACGGCAGCGTGAAGCGGTCAAAAGCGATAAAAGTGGTACAAACGATTACTTTATAATCAGCGATTATTAATCATCCCTTCGCTTGTGTTAACGATAGTATGTGTGAAAGCCGACTTAGCCCTAGGAATGCCAGTTGCGCAAATGCATCGATTTGTATCGATATTTTCGATGCATCATTCCTTTTTCAACAAACCAAGAAAAGGCACAGCTGTTTTGGTTATTTTTTAGAAATTGTTTTTGATATTTTCATAAAAATATCAGAATATCAGAACTACCAGAGCATTATTTCTCTGGCTGCATCCCTGATTCAAGTTATGAAACGAAAAGACTGCAAAATGTACACATATTAGCGATCGATTTTTATTAAAATAAAATACCGTTTAAGTATGTACAAAATTTATGAAAAAAAATGCATTAAAACCTATATTAAAAAAGGTCCGCTCTTAATTTTTCTTAAAATAATCTATGGTATAAAGGCTAGGGTTAAATGCCTTTCACTAGTAAGAATTTATAGTAATATATATTTTATATATAATTAATATAAATAAATAATCTAAACACAAATTATACTTATGTAATGTTAAGATGATCCATGTAAACAGCATCACTTCATATAGTCCCCTTTTCTATTTTTTTTTAGTCCAGGTTCCTTTTTCTGTTATTCCTGTTTTTATATTTGGGCTTTTTAAAAAAAACACTAAAAACTTTTATTATTTTCGTTTGAACTCTTTAAAACTTCAAAACTTTTTCACAAGCTTTTTGTTTTCCACAACACAAAATGTCAAACGGATTTTGACAAGTAACTAAAGTAAGGAAAAGGGAAAGAGAGCGAAAAAGCAAGACAACGATAGTCACAAGTGCGGAGAACTTTTTGAAATTGGAAAGATCGCAGCGTTGCCACTGGCAAATTTTTGTTGCTGCCCGATCATTTTTAAATATAAAATTAAAATTAAATAGGGGAAGGAATGAAAAAAATAATGGCATAAAAGGCAAGTCATAGTCATAATGCATCAAATAAGACACAATTGAAATGACTAGTATATTAGCTAAAAACAGAATGAGAAAGTTTAAACAATTAAACTCATAGTGGTGAGAATTTATTTCCAGTTCATAAGCTTTTGAATTGGTGTCATATATTACTATATATGTCACTCTCATAGATTTTGGGCGGGACATTTCGCGCCAGTAAGAAAGAGATGTTACTCGGCAGGCAAAAAAAGAGCGAGAGAGAAATACTTTTGGTGAGTACCTAAGTGAAAAATTCTCATTTTGGTGGGTACTCAAGACCGTGGTGGGTACCCTAGACCGTGTTGAAAAGAGCCGAAATAGAAACGGCTCCTGAGTGACATATATAGTTTTATATGATTGGTGTTATAACAATGTAACTTATGGAAATTGTTGCTGTAAAAGGGCACTGCAAAGGATTTGTTGTTGGAAGATTTGCACTATATAAGCAGCCACTTTCGCAGAGAAAAAGTTAGTTTCGAAAGTGTCTAACACTTTGACTGCTCAGGAAAAAGGAAGATCCAATCATCCTTTTGTTAGCAATATACAGCGTAGGTAATGGATGATATAATCATCCATTCAAGCAAATACCGTTTTCCATTTATTTGAATTTGTTTTGTTTTGCAAAAAAAAAAAAAAAAATGTTTTCCTTCAAAAATACCGTTTTGAATATCCACATAAATTTTTCTTTCCTCTATATATATATTATAATATATATATATATCAATTTTAAATAATTTTTTTTACATAATTTTTCGTGTTTCTCCTGCACTTCCGTCGTGCGCTCACTCTTTCCGCTAGATTCCGCTAGAACAACGTTTAGTCTTCCCACTAGACAGTCCCCGTAGGAATTCTACACAAGTGGACTCATATTTTATTCGTATGTAAAAATTTCCTTTTTTTATATAATTATATTTTTTTTTTTTATGTTATATATATATAAATATATTTTAATTCCTTTTTGTGAATAAAAAATGAAAAAGCATCATTATAATTTTTTTGATTTGGAATAAAAAAAAAGTGGTAGGTTTTACTCACATGTTCCTGGTCCTCTATGTGGTAGATCAAGGGGGTATTTCATGACGAGATTGTACCGACGGACTAGGACCTAATTATGGACAAACGGATTAAGTAAGGGGAACACGCTAAAATTTATGACTGGGGCAACAGCGTGTTCATCGGACTGTGTGCCGCAGTGATGCACACAGTGGGTGGGCTGCTCCCGACTTCGGACTGAGACATTAGGCGGAGTGACAAATGGGCGGTAGTTTTTTTTTCTAGTAGAATAACGGTGTGAATGAGCGAATGAGTGAGGATGGTATGGGTAGTGTGTGTCTGGTGAATGAACAAAGGGATGAGGTTTTTCTGCAAGGATTAAGGTGTGCATGTTAATATTGGACAGTTTAGGTATTTGTGTATCCCTACTTTCTTCCATTTATTCCTTTAACTTATCTTCTCTAATTCTTTTCTCCTTTTGCTATATACCTGTTTTTTACATTATTAGTTTTTTTAACGTTCTATTTTTTGAATCCACGTTATCGACATAATTATCTTGTTTAGCTGATTGGGTTGATGTGCGGGGTGACAAAAGCCTACGCCCAAATACGGCGAGCTAGCCGCTATGCCACGTGTCGAACCGCCACTGCCCACAACAACACGACCCTCAATCAGTTACAGTACCCCCTTTTCTGTTGGAATATCTGCAATTCGTACTCGGTGGTCTTTTCCCGGATGAACCTTCGTTGTGCGGCCTAAACGCCATTCGGTGGTGGGCAAGTTGTCCTGTCGTATAACTACAAAATCACTGACTTTCAAATTTTCCATAGGAAACTTCCACCGGTGCCTTTTATGGAGCTCAGATAAATATTCTGCTATCCAGCGCTCGCAAATCTGATTACTAAGTGCTTTTACTATGCGCCAGCGATTAATGAAAGAAAGGGGCCAGTCTAGCATGCACGGTTCAGGCACTGCTAAAATAGGTCCTCCGGTTAAAAAATGACCCGGAGTGAGAGGGGCTAGATCATTGGAATCAGAAGATTGGGGACTTAGAGGACGAGAGTTCAAACATGCTTCAATTCTTGCGAGAAGCGTTTGCAATTCTTCGAATGTGAATCTTAAAGGGCCTGCGCATTTGCGAAAATGGAGCTTGAAGCTTTTAACTCCAGCTTCCCACAGACCCCCCCATATGAGGCGCGCCTGGTGGGATGAAATTCCAGGAAATTTTTGTCGGAAAATATTTCGATGTAACAAGATTTGAAACGGAGCGAATGAATGTATCATATTCAGATTGAAGCATTTTCGCGGCCCCTACAAAATTAGTGCCATTGTCAGAGTAGATTTTGGCAGGACATCCTCGTCGAGAAACAAATCTATGAAAGGCTGCAAGAAAGGTATCTGTGGAAAGATCAGAAGTGGCCTCCAAATGTATAGCTTTAGTAGAAAAACACACAAATAGGCAAACGTACCCTTTCGTGATGCGACATCCGCGGCCACGGAATGATCTAATTTCAACGGGGCCCGTGAAATCTATGCCGGTGTTACAGAATGGTCTTGACAAGGAGCAACGCTCAGGTGGCAGTGCTGACATCATTTGAAGTTGAACTCTTTTCCGCTCAACAACACAGATTTTACATTGGTGAATTATGGCCTTAACAAGATTTCGAATTCGAGGGATCCAAAACTCCTGTCGAATCAACCGCAACATTAGCGAATTACCTCCATGAAGCGTAATTCGATGGGTGAATTGGACAAGCAGTTTAGTGAACCGACAATTATAGGGCAATATGATCGGATGTGACTCATTATATGCAGGGCTGCCAGATAGTCCGATTTTATCGTCATTTGATGATTTTTTATGCCAAATATGCATTTTACCGATTTGACGATTTTTGCCCCAAAAATACCCAATAATTGACGTTTTTTAAATCAATCTGACCAGGTGTGGTAACAATAGTAAAAATAAGACAGATGGCAATCAAATTTGCACGATTCATACCATATAGAACTATAGCTGCAACTTCGACCAAATTTTGGCGCGAGCCACCATGTGAATGCACCTTAATAAAGAATTTTATAACGTAAATTTTGATGTAAAACTCTAATCAAAATTAAATTTAAGCAGATACTGACATATATTATGACACTCTTATAATTATTCGAAACTAACTTGACACTTTCAATACAAAAACACAGCCAACTTCGCAGCCAACTCTTCTGGTTTTTTGTCATTTCGTTTCCTTTCGAAAACACTTATAATTTTTATCAGCATTAATGGTGACATCCAGTGTTAAAGTTATCGTTGCAAATCCGTTTCGAATAATTATAAGAGTGTCATAGTATTTAATTTAATTGCCTTCAAAATAAGCCTAAGCTGGTGTAAATGAGACAAACGATTCAGAAGTTATTATAAAATTAGTAGTGCAATGTTTTTTCTCATTTCTCATTAACTAAAAACCTTAACGGTTTTACGCGAAGTTTAAGGCTTGATTAATATTAAAGTTTTATATACCTACACTAATGAATTCAATACTAATATATATTAAAAAGTTTATGTTCATATTATAAAAATGCTCAAAGCATAATTATGTTAGATTTTCTTCGTATCTTTTACAAATATTACAAACGCTGAAAGCATACTTGTGTTATTTATCTTTTTTTGAGTACAAAAATGAACTCAATAAAGACAAATTTCCTTTTTAAAACATTTTTTTTAACTGCGCTTTTTTTGACGATT
This sequence comes from Chlorops oryzae, assembly GCA_020466095.1. Lineage (NCBI taxonomy): Eukaryota > Metazoa > Arthropoda > Insecta > Diptera > Chloropidae > Chlorops > Chlorops oryzae. The sequence goes on along the minus strand of CM035807.1, from coordinate 37,441,591 downwards.
TTTTAAAGTTCAATGCCGATTTTTGCGATTTTTCTGTTAAAAAGTGATGGTTTTAGCCAAAAATCATCTGGCAGCCCTGGTTATATGATAAGAATTCTGAGCTAGGTAAGCGACCGTTGGCTCGTAGGATCATTTCGTTATCTACATAAGGATTAAGCGGAAGCAAATGGCTCTTGGTAGATAGTGTTTGTCTGTTTAGAAGACGTTGTCGATCGTATTGGAATTTTGTTTCTTGAGCCAATCGAATCAATCTATTTTTTACGAAACGGATTTTTCTATGCATTAAAGCTATGGAAGCATCAAAAATCTTTGACTTATCGGTTTTACGGGTTTTGAAATAAAATCGAAAAACATAGCAGAGCACTTTATAGGCTCGCGATAAACAGGAAAACCTGTCCAAAATATCTTCGGAGTTTACAGTAAGCGTGAATACTGACTTGTTTGACTTCATTTCTACTGTAGTGATAGGCTCGGTTGATAAAGCGAACATCCAATCTTCTGGGTCTTGCCGCATCAAATTTCGGACCCCGCCACCATAAGTCCCTCCCTACTAGTGTTTGCGGAGAAGTTTCTCTTCTGGCCAGATCAGCTGGATTTGCTTCAGACCGCACGTGACCCCATTTGGAATTCTTCAATAAGGAGGTTATTTTGGACACACGGTTGGCCACAAAGGTCGTCCAGGTACATGGAGGCTTTTTAAGCCAGGACAAAACGATAGTCGAATCAGTCCAGCAATAAATATCATTGATGTTGACTTCGAGACGATTTTGAATAATTGAAACTGTTTCAGCCAATAAAGTTCTAAACGTGGCAGAGATATCGTTTTGATTGGAGCAACCCTAGTTTTTGCATAAAGAAGGGATGAATGAATTGGATTTTTGTGATTGGTACGTAGGTAGATACAGGTAGCGAATGCTAAAGTAGACGCATCACAGAATGCGTGAATCTGTACGGTGGAGGATGGAGTATAGTGAAGCCAGCGAGGGATTTGAATGTGAAATTGAGACAGACAGGCCTCGGAAACAGTTTCATCCCAAGTGGTTTTTTCTAACTAAATTTGCTGCATTATTAATTTTCCTACAACGATGATTGGTGCCAACCATCCAGCGGGATCAAATTACTTCGCTATGGTGGACAAGAGTTGTCTCTTGGTTTTACCGTTTTCGAGTTCGATCGGTTCGACCTTGAAGTAAAAATGGTCAGTGCAGGCATTCCAGCGAATTCCTAGAGTTTTGGCTTGACTGGCTTCATCTAAAGTGAGAAAATCAGAATGTAAAAGTTGAGTACTAGGAATATTGATCAAAATATCTTTAGAATTGGAAGTCCATTTCCTTAGGTCGAATCCTGCTTGACTTAGGACCTCAGCTAATTGATTTCTCTTTTGAATAGTTGTCTCGATATCGTGTCCTCCAGCGAGAACATCATCAACGTACATATAGTGGCGAATAATTTGAGTTGCTAGTGGAAATTTTAGTTCAACATCGGAGGCCAATTGTAGAAGTGTTCTAATGGCTAAATATGGAGCACAATTAATCCCAAAGGTGACGGTTTTGAGTTCGAAATCTTGTAAGGGTGAATCAGGTGCAGTTCGAAAAATTATCCGCTGAAAGGGGGTGTGATCAGGATGGATTAAAATTTGTCGATACATTTTCGTAATATCGGCATTGAAAACATATTAAAAAAATCGCCATTTGGATATGAGTAACGTTAAGTCATTTTGTAAGGACGGACCAATGTGTAAAACGTCATTTAGACTAAGCCCACTTGATGTTGGGTGCGATGCACTAAAAACGACTCGCAGTTTTGTGGAAACGCTCTCTTCCTTAACCACTGCATGATGCGGCAAATAGTATTCGCTATTTGGTAGATTCGGGTTCGCTCGAGGACTGGTCAGTTGCATGTGATTCAGATCGATATATTCGCTCAATACGGCATCATAATCTTTCTTAAGCTCGGGCTGACGACTAAGTCTCGTTTCAAGCCGTAGGAACTGACATATAGCTGAACTGCGTGCTTGTCCCAATGATAGTTCGTTCGGAAAGTCGGATTTAAATGGCAAACGTACAATGTATCGTCCATCGCTATTTCTACAAGTAGTTTCAGTATAGAGTTTTTCGCAAAAGTCGTCAGCATCAGTTAATCGTCGCGATGCCGGCAGGTCCTCAATCTCCCAAAACTTGGCTAGCTCTTCACTCAAAGAAGCTCCATTAAAATACGAAACAATGGAACGAGGATGTTGTAAAGAGGCGTTTGGTATGGGTCCTGTAAGTATCCATCCAAAGGCAGTTTCTTGAGCGATAAGTGAGCCCATAAACTAGCGCTTTATTCCCTCAAAGATGATTAAGGGATAAACATCGCCTCCTAACAAAATGTCTACTTGAGAGCTTTTATTAAAATTAGGATCTGCTAACTGGAAATTTGGAAGCGTTTCGTACAACAATGGGCTAAAGAAAAACCTTGGTAAATCGGCTGTCAATCCAGGCACGATTAACGCAGTAACGGGAATTTTAAAGGTTTCGTTGACCATCGATCGAAACATGAAATTACATCCTTTGGTACTTTGGGCGGAAATTACGCCATTTAAGCCTGAAATATTAGCTTGAAGGGAGAAAGTTGGAATTTTAAGGGTATTTTGAAATCTTTTAGAGATGAAGGTTCCTTCCGAACCTGAATCAATTAATGCTCGTGCCATATAAGTTGAACCGCCAATGCAAACTTCCACCATAGCTGTTCCTAAAAGGACACTTTCCGCCTGATTGAAATAACAGGATTGATCATGTGATACAACGAAGTTGATATTGGAAACATTCAACGCCGAAGCTTGAGATTATTAAGAATTTTCAGCTGACTATTAATAAGAACGCGTCGATTTTCATATCGATCTTTGAGATTCTGCCATGCTTGCTCAAATCCATCGTTAGTCAAAGGAGACTTTTGAACGATTTCCTTCGCTTCAGAACTCGTTTTCTGTAGCAAATGAAAAAGTTTTTCAACTGGACTCAGCCTTGAGTTACGGATATACACGGCCGTAAAAAGATCTCGAAAGGTGGGCCAACTCTGATAATCTCCCTCAAAGACTTCAGTGTCACATGGTGGCAATCGAATATTCGAATGAGTAGGTTCATGAACAGGAATGTCAGAAGTAGTCAACTCTTGCAAAGAGAGAGAAGCATTTATTTCATTAATCTTTGAATGACATCGCACATACGTTTGGTATGCGCTACTATATTTGGATTTGACCGTTGCGATGTCCTCCGGTGATCCTGTTGTTGGATCTTTAAGTCCCGCCAAGCACCCATTATAAGTGCTCCGAACTTCTGACCGAAGCGTTTTGATCTCTTCCTTTTGTATATCAATTGAATATATACATAGTATGATCACTGAAATTAGTTTCATTCAATGAGGCTTCAAAAACAACTAGATTGTCCGCCGCCCGAATGAATGGTTCTAAGAGGGACATGGCTGGAACAAAAATGGATAAAATATTACTTTCGATCATATGCAGTGCCGGCCAAGGAAGCAAGCTAGAAGCAAAAAGAGCGTAAGCACTCGTATGTGCACAAAATTGCTCTCAAATGAGAAGAAGAAGAAAAACTTCAGTTGGCAACCCTTGTCGAAGACTGACGTATATAGTTTCGCGCTCCGTAAAAAATAATAAATAAAAACAAAAAGTAAATATTGAGCAACCTGCATTAATTTGAGCAAAGCTCAAAAGTATTCTCCAAGGAGGACTGCAGTGTTTTTTGTGCCGCTCCACCAGTAAATTGTGTGTTTGAAACACAAAATAAAGATAAGTATAGTGAATATACATACGGACATTCGTATATTATTTGTTGTCGTCAAACTTCTAGGAACGACAGAAAGAGACACTCGGCCTCTGCAGCTGCTGCAGCAGCTAGCTGCTCTGCCCGAAAGTGATGCCAATCGGACACAGTCCACCATCCAATAGCTGCGACACGAACCAGTTAAAAGCTGGGCTTTATCAACATCCCGGTAGGGAAAATTTACTAATTCCCAGTAGGGAAATTACACAAAATGGTGACAATCTGGACCAGTCTACAAGTGAACAGCCAGGTATAAGCCAATTCAAAAATATTAAAATCCAGTTCGAAAGAAAGAGATCGAACTCTACCAGTGGAATAATCTCTCTAAGCGTTAAGAAAAATAGCCCTAACAACACTCCTAAGAGTATTTTACCAAATTCCCCTTTGGAAGCTCTTTCTAGAGAATGTAATTGAACTTAATTCGTCCAAACAAAGTCCAATAGTTGCTGAAATGAATAAAGAGCAAAACAAGCAGCAGGCGGTGCTAATCGGTATGCACCGTTATATTAATATCACGAAGAGGAAAAGAAGCCCTTCCGGAAAAAATGACAACAGGGCCAAACTTAATAAAATGGAAGCTCCTGCTTCTCAAGAAACACTAATTGGTAATCGGTTCGCTCCACTTGCTGCAATTTCTGATGAAAATTCAACAGAAAATCAACCAAAAAAAGTATTTAAAAACCGCCCCCAATCTATTTGCGCGAGCGGAGCTCGAATGCACTTGTTGCCAAACTAGCTAATTTATTAGGAAATAGCAACTTTTACGTAGTTCCCTTAACTAGGGGTAATATCCATGAAACTAAAATTCAAACAAACACGGAAGACAGTTACCGAAAAGTTGTAAAAGAGTTTGAAGGAGCGAATAAAAATTTTTACACATACCAGCTAAAGAGTAGCAAAGGTATTACAGTGGTGATCAAAGGTATTGAAGCAGATGTTGACACAAACGAAATAAAGAGTGCGCTAGAAGAGAATGGTTTTCACGCAAGATCGGTTATAAATATATTTAACAAAGCTAAAATTCCTCAGCCTATGTTTAAAGTTGATCTGGTGCCGGACAACTTAAAGCTTAAAAAAAACGAAATTCATCCGATATACAATTTGCAATTCCTGTTGCATCGTAAAATAACGGTAGAAGAGCCACATAAAAAAATGGTCCCATACAATGTGCCAACTGTCAAGAATTTGGACACACAAAATCGTATTGCACATTGCGCACCGTGTGTGTAATATGTGGCGAGCTTCATCACAGCTCAGTCTGTGATAAAAAATCAAAAAATGATCGCAATTTACTTAAATGTAGTAACTGCGATGGAAATCATTCTGCAAATTTCAGAGGTTGTCTAGTTTATCAAGATCTGAAAAAACGAATCAACATTAAAAAGGAATCAGCTCGTAATCCTGCAAAAAATATTACTGTTTCGGTACCATTCTCCTCTCACAACCTTAATTTGAACCCCGTAACTCCAGGAGTTTCTTATGCAAATGCACTAAAACCCGCGACCCCTATTAGTGCTCCTACTAACAACAACAGTAGTCTTGAGATAATGATATCTACTCTAACTCAAAGTTTGTCCCAATTTATGCAAACAATGCAAAGCTCACTCGACAGAATTGTGCAAATGCAAACACAATTAATGACAGCACTTTTGGCTAAAATATGAATTTCCTAAAAATTTGTGCCTGGAATTCGAACGGGTTATCCAAGCATAAGCTAGAAATTCAGAATTTCTTAAATCAGGAAGAAGTTGACGTTATGCTTCTCTCTGAAACACATTTAACAAACAAAAATTTCTTCTCAATCCCCGGGTATATATTTTATCAAACCAACCACCCAGATGGCAAGGCGCATGGAGGCACGGGTATACTTATTCGTAGAAGAATACAACATTTTATTCTAGATTCTTACAGTTATGATTTCCTTCAGGCAACAACGCTTTGCGTAATAGTGAGAGGTAAAAATCTGGTTTTATCGGCGATTTATTGCCCACCTCGTTTTAGCATAACCGAAAAAATGTTCTTAGACTTCTTTAAGACATTAGGTGATAAGTTCCTAGCAGCAGGAGACTATAATGCAAAGCACATTTTCTGGGGTTCCAGAACGTGCAATCCTAAGGGTCAGCAATTATACAAGGCAATTGTCAATAAAAACAATTCTCTAGCCTTTGTATCTCCAAAACAGCCAACTTATTGGCCAACAGATCTCCAAAAAATTCCAGACCTCTTAGATTTCGGAATAACTAAAGGTATTGCAAGAGAGCTTATTTCTGCAAAAGCAACAACCGACCTCTCCTCAGATCATTCCCCAGTTGTATTCGTTTTGAACAAATATCCGGAACCAGTAAAACGCCCACCCAGCTTAACAGATGCAGGCACAAATTGGTTAAAATACAAAAAGCACATAAGTGCGCATATTCATACTAACTATAAAATTGAATGCATTGATCATATTGATGATGCCGTAACTGTTTTTAACTCTTATTTGGCATCAGCAGCGCAAAAATCGACTCCTCATACTAAATATAGAACAAAACACGCCTTCTCTAATAGGGAAATTGAAAATCTCGTCGCAGAAAAACGAAGATTCAGGCGCGAATGGCAGCGGGTCCGTTCTCCGTTGGCCAAAAACAAGCTAAAAGAAGTAGAAAAAAAGCTAAGAGCAAGTTTAAATAGGGAGAAAGAATGTAAAACGCGCAACTTTGTCGAGAACCTTACGCCCAGAGGCTCAAATCGTAGTTCCTTGTGGCTGGCAAGCCGCTCTATGAAGACCCCAGTACAGAGTGAAACACCCGTTCGGTGTCTCAACAGTGGATGGGCGCGCTCAGATGAAGAGAAAGCTATGGTTTTTGCTTTGCACCTCAATAAGGTATTCCAACCGAATCCGAGCACTGCTGAGCATGTTCTCCCAACTTTGTCCGAAAACACTCGTAGAATTTCCATACAAATCAGTTCAAAAGAAATTGTCGGTATCATAAAAAATGAACTTGTCTGCAAAAAAGCCCGGGACATGATCTTGTCACTCCAAAAATGTTAAAAAATATACCATTAGTAGCAGTACAGTTTTTAACAGTCTTATTTAATGCAATTATTGAGTTCAGCTACTTCCCAAAAGATTGGAAACGGTCGGTTATTAAAATGGTGCCTAAGCCAGGAAAAGATCCTACCCAAACATCCTCTTATGGGCCAATTAGCCTCCTGCCTTGTCTCTCAAAGTTATTCGAAAAGTTACTCATAGCTAAATTAACACCTTATCTGCAAGAGCAGAACATTATCCCTCCACATCAATTCGGGTTTAGAAAACAACACGGTACTATTGAACAGGTAAATCGGATTACAAATGAAATAAGACTTGCCTATGAAAATCGGGAGTACTGCTCTGCAGTATTCCTTGATGTGCAACAAGCGTTCGATAAAGTTTGGCATGACGGACTGCTATACAAAATCAGAAGATTACTTCCCTTCAATTTTCACGCGATCTTTGAGTCATACTTAAAACATAGAACGTTTCAAGTAAGACATAACTCATTTATTACAAAAACCTTTCAAATAAACGCGGGAGTCCCCCAAGGGAGTGTTGTTGGGCCTTTTCTTTACCTTATATACACAGCAGATATTCCAAATAACGATAGAATATTGATTTCAACATTTGCTGATGACACAGCGGTACTTAGTTGGCACAAGGACATAAGTATCGCAACTTCTCAGCTCCAAGATCACTTGAGCGAAATCCAAAGCTGGTTATCTAAATGGCGAATCAAAATTAATGAGCCTTAATGTCAACACATTAATTTCACGCTCAATAGAAAAGCTTCTCCAGACATTTTCCTTAATAATGTACGCATCCCACAATGTGAGGAAGTCACATATCTCGGTATTCATTTGGACAAAAGACTGACATGGCGTAAGCATATTGAAGCCAAGAGAACCCAAATGAAGCTTAAAGCCAACAGCCTGCACTGGTTAATAAATAGCCGCTCTCCTCTAAAGCTTGAATATAAAATCCTTCTATACAACCAAGTTATAAAACCAATATGGACGTATGGCTTACAATTGTATGGAAATGCCAGCTCTTCGAATATAGAAATCCTGCAAAGAGCACAGTCCAAGATCCTAAGGACTATAACAGGAGCTCCTTGGTTTGTTTCGAATGAACGGATCCATAAAGAGCTCAACGTAGAACTGGTTAAAACAGAGTTCACCAATATCAAAGAGAAATACTTCAATAAATTGCGCAGACATGTAAATCCACTTGCCCGTGGATTATCGAACACATCGTTCTCTTCGAGATTGAAAAGAAATGACCGGCCAGCAATTATAAATCGTTCTACAGCAGCAGGTGCAATCCATGCACATCCATAAACTCAGCTTTCCTAGCTGATCGTCTACTCGGTGGGTGCACTCCATGCACCCTTGCAATCCACGCACATTAATAAACTCAGCTTTCCTAGCTGATCGTCTACTCGGTGGGTGCACTCCATGCACCCTTGCAATCCACGCACATTCATAAACTAAGCTTTCCTAGCTGATCGTCATCTCGGTGGGTGCACTCCATGCACCCTTGAAATCCACGCACAGCCTAGCTGCTTAAATCTTCATTTCCGCACCGCCAATATTACACGTGTTTCTTCACACATCAGCAAAGCCCAGTTTTCGGTATCCGAGGCCCGCAATGAACTTATTACTAAGTCATAATCTTTTCAATTAAGAAAATGCTTTGTGATTTGTAATATTGTCCAAGTAGGTGTAAGATTTAAAAACTTATTGCTAGACTCCTATATTAGAGGAGTGATCCAATAAATAATAAAACGTTTTAAAAAAAAAAAAAAAAAAAAAATGAGAAGCAAAGCTGAGAGCCAAAAAATCGTTCAGTTGAGTGGAAAACGTCAAGCGAGACGGAGCTGCGTCGGATGAAGCTAGATAAGAATGTAAATTTTTTCAGCCTTGATACACTTTGAAGAAAATGAAATTTTTTATAGTTCAGGGAATTTTTTCATCGTGTTCTTAACATTCAGTTATTTTATTATATAATATATATAAATTCAGCACATCATTGATTTGCACAATAGTTCTCTGCTCTTCACTGTAAATTTTCAAGATAAAAGAGCTCAAGATGATCTGAAAAAGGCTCCGAAATGACCCATCCCTACCTCTTGGACGAGGCGTCGAGTTTTTGCGACATATCGATCCAGGGATATACCCAGTTCTAAAGAACAAAATTTTTCGGCTCTAAGAAAAATGTTTCCATTTTTGTATGAAAACATCCACAACTGTTTCTAGCTGTGTAATGTGTACGCGCACAAATGCAATTATTAATTGTAGTGGTGGCCGGCACTGATCATATGCCACCGAGTATGAACACAGTAAAAAGAAGTAACAAATTTTTGAAAAAAAAAAAAAACGTTTATTTCGAGATATTTATAAGCCCAGGTATCGGTAAAATATACAAGGTACAAAGAAATTGTTGAATGAGGCACCCTGCTTTAGAAACGAAGAACTCTTGCAACAATGCGCGCTGAAATCGACACTAGATGATGAGCACAGTGGTGTAAAATGAATATTTATTGTGAGACACCACCGTGAATGCAATCAAAAACGGGAATGAGAGCACCAACTAATGTCAAAAATTATTTACTTGACTTTCGAATAATTTGGCGCGATTGCATTAATAATTTTTTTTTTTTAAGAGAAATTGAGACACCTTGGCAGAGGTCACACCGATATATCCGCCAGGTTGTGTAACAAATTTAATACGAAGTTAAATTCTAAGAATTTAAGCTACAATAAGACACGTTTGCAAAATTAAATAAATTGAAAAAAAAGTGCATTCGTGTTAATATTTAAACAACCAAACTCCGCAATTCCCTTTTAAAATACACGTTAGTTGAGTGTGAACATATATATTTATATATGCACAGATGTTCGTATTAGTTCGCACGAATTCAACGAGTAAAAAGAAATAAGCGTATTCGAAAATATATGTATGTGTCGTTGGTTGTTTAAATTAGTATGAGCGCACATATATATAATTGATACAATATATACGAATCTAGCGAAAAAGATAATCGAAAACGCGTGTTCGAAAATTATGCGTCGATGCAACGAGGTTATGTTGAAAAAGCGTTAGAGCGCGCGTACATATATGATTGCACGTATTAAGTAAATCAATGTTGAATCAAAGGCCAGAGTATAGAACTCTATATAGTGAGGTTATTTCTCGTTGAGCACCGGATGATCCGGCTCGAAGGACCATTAATGTATATGGAGAAATAAGCTCTGCTTGCGATTTCAAGAGTAAAGAGAGGATAACTTACTTGCGTCCCTTCCCTTACTTGTGCCTCTGCCCTTATCGGTCGGAATTGAAAAAAAGCCAGTTGGTGTTGGGTCAACAAAAAGAAGGCTCCTCTGCCTTATTCCTTTTTATTATACAATAATGAGTTGAGGATATGTACAGCAGTAGATTCCTCGCTGCCAAGTGGATTCCTCGCTGATAAATTCCCTTAGTAACGCCGCGTGAACGTGGTGTGTATAAAATATGTGTTTAAAGGTTGCTCCTATATTTGTAGGACCGGAGCGGATATGTATAAAGGTATACCGATGGTTTCCTTATACGTTTTATGTTAGAGATAACGATATTCTTCTTAGTGCGACGTGATCTCTCTCTCCTTTTTGTACCGACTTCTTCTTTCTTCTTAAGTTGGCTGCTAAATTTGCAAGATCGAGAAGAACGAACACTTCGTACCGAGTACGTATAAAATGTTAATGGGTAATTGGTAAAACGATAACTCTCAGCGAAATGGACTTGTTTAGACCAGTGACAGCCAAACGCACACAAAGACAGAAACACTTCGTGTTTTAACGTAACGATGTGATGTGAATGCAAAAATCATCCGAGGACACCCTCATCGTTCGACAGTTTCAATAAGACTGGAATTCATTCAAAGACAGTGTGGACAGCTCGTGAGATTTTTTCCCTTTTTCTACAATTTGGGAAAGGGGGATTTTTTCCCTACGCAAATTATGAGCTCTTCTTTCAGAAATTATCTTTTTTTTATTTTGTTATAGTTTAAACCACTTCAACTAAGGGCAAGGGAATGAATGGCGCGATGTATGCATTTTTTTGGTATTTAATGACCTCATCTATGTCAATATGCCGCCCCTACAAACTCGACACGCGGGTGAAAAAATGCAAATTAAAAAATGCTCATGTATAGCAGCTCTTATTTGCTTATTTCGATGCAACAAATCTTAATTTTCGCAGTTATTTTTCCCCTTTGTTCGCTCTCTGTAACATATCAAAAAAGGGATTAACTGTGGATACTACTTTAAGAGAAACGGGATAAATATGGTTTACCGAAGACTTATAAGGGAAAGGTTGTCTTTGAATGTTGGCAATACTGAATGAAACTCGCATATATTTTAAGGAAGCGAGCGACGTGACCCTGCTCGCTCGATAGTTGGCAACTGACTGACTGATTTTCGTTTTTCAGCTTCGGCTTCACACGCATGAGAGCACTAACACAAATGTTTTGCCCGCGGGCCTTCTAGCGGCTTACACTGGTTTAGACGATACCGTGTGGCGTAAACAGTTGCGTTCTAAGGTTGTTGTTGTTTTTGCTCGCATTCTCAAGTCAACGATAGTCCATCCGCTTTTCTGCCGGCGTAGTGTTTGTTTATTGCTTTTTCATTTCGCCTTGAACTTCTCGTGGCAGGCTGCTGTTGTTGTTACTGAAGGGTATCGGATTTCAAGCTTGGTGTTGAGTCTTCGAACTCCTCTGAATTTTCGTACTCTCGGTTTGGTGCTGGCAACGTGACGTTTGGAGTGTGACGTGACGCTTTTGACTCACAACAGCTTGAAGTGCTGCCCTCCTTTTCCGAATTTTTTCGTCGCTGGTGGGATTTAGCTGCGTAGCGACAGCGGCAGAAACGGACACGCTGATATAGCAGAAGATGCAGCTATGCGGTATTTCGGCGGCTATGCACTTCAAACAAACGATTTAAAAAGAAATAGAATGCCCGCATTTGCTCTGAAGATCTAAAAAAAATTGCAGTGCAACCAATAATGACATCAGAAGGATTCATTTTTGAGGAGAACTTCTAGAAGAAATTGCTCCTGCAAAATCCCAGTGATGATTTTTATGCTGCATGTTGTGCTCACTTCATGACTTTTAAGAGCTACTTCAACGATCACATATTAAAGAAATGCCTTAATGAATGCGCAGAGCCAACGCCAGAATGGCTTGTAGAATCGGGCGAATGTTATGCGCACCCGATGATTATATTGAGGAATCTAATAAAGACCCTTGTTAGGAAGCATTGCAGATGGCTTTTAAAAGACCATATGGAAGAAGTTAGTCCATCAAAGCACAAAAGGGCCAAGAAGAAGATGCGGAAGTTGCGGCAAAGAGTATAGATATAAAGAGACTCCAAAGTAGAAGTTCGAATCTCTTAAGGTTTCTAATGATACGCGGTGGTTATTAGCTACCGAGCTGCAACATGCTCGATTGCGTGTTCGGGCGTATGATTCGACACGTTGGCTTAGCTCGAAAGTGTACGCAGGACGTGGAAGTAATTTGAAGAATGCGCGAATAAGAAATTCATTCATTAAATACGCATGCCCATTTTGCTTGAAACTTGGCAGCGTAGCTAAATGAAGGAAAGAATTTTGAGTGTAAGCGAATATGGAATGCATTCATAAATTTCACCTGACCGTTTGAATTTGTCGAAATTTGGCAACGTCGAAAAATAGCAACAGAAAATATTCGCTTTTCTACTTACTCCCGTAAGAATTTAATGCCTATTGCTATTTTTAGCCTACTCTTAAATTTTCGCATATTCGTACAGGCAAAAGCCAAAAACTTGAATGCCCAAAGTTCTTAGAAATTAGCGCATAATAAATGCAAGGTGATATTATTAATGTGGACCACTCTATAGTTTGATAATTCTGTTAGAAATTTGAGATTTTTCTTTCTTTTGGTAATTCGATATCGTCGAGACGTGTTGTGCTACATTCCGTTGTTTTATAACTGTGTAATTTAAATTCGATTTTAAATAAAATGGAAAAGAAAGGGAAATTTGATAAATGCATTGTTGGAGGTTGTGTCGGCAGGAATACGGAAGAAATCCGAATGTTTCGTATTCCTGAAACCGACGTGGATGCCTGGTGTGAAAACATTCAGGTGGACCCGAACGTCCTTAATTCATTGTCACGAGTTTGCTCGAGACATTTTAAGCCGGAAGACATGGGATCGAGGAAACTAAAAATTGGTGTCAGGCCGTCTTTACTGTTGGGTATGTATGCTTAAATAACTTGATATATTAGGTGTAGTAAAAAGAAATCCATTATTTTTCCAATAGATGGCGTTATTTATCTGCATCTCGCGTTGTATAAGTCCGATCGTGTTCCGCTAGGGGGCATTAGAAAGATGACTGTTCCTACTAAAAAAGCTTTTTTGACACTTTTTTGATTGATTGATTCAGTTTTGTTTGAGAGCTTGTCAAAGATGGACATCAGCAAAGAGAAAATTCGCTACATTTTACAGTTTTTCTTCGATAAGGGAGAAAAACGCAAGCCAGGCGGCTGAAAATGTGAATAGCGTTTATGGACCTGATACTGTAACAGCCAATCATGCGCAATTTTGGTTTCGTCGAATCCGTTCCGGTAACTTCGATGTCAAGGATGCACCACGCACTGGAAGGCCAATTGTCGAAAATGTCGATAAAATCATGGAAATTATCCAGTCCGACCGTCATGTTAGCACTGTTTCGATTGCAAAAGAGCTAAAGATTGCACAAAAAACCGTTTGGAACCATTTGAATAAGGCTGGATACACAAAGAGGCTCGATGTATGGGTGCCACACGAGTTAACGCAAAAAAACCTCATACACCGAATTTCCATCTGCGAATCGCTGCTGAACCGCAACAAAATCGACCCATTTCTGAAGCGGTTGGTGACTGGTGATGAAAAGTGGGTCACTTACGACAACGTCAAGTGAAAACGGTCGTGGTCGAAACACGGTGAACCGGCGGAAACGGTGGCCAAGCCAGGATTGACGGCCAGGAAGGTTTTGCTGTGTGTTTGGTGGGATTGGCAGGGAATTATCTACTATGAGCTGCTCCCATACGGCAAAACTCTTAACTCGGAACTCTACTGTCAACAATTGGACCGTCTGAAGGAAGCAATCGCCCATAAGCGGCCAGCTTTGGCCAATAGGAGAGGAATTGTGTTCCATCAGGACAACGCCAGGCCACACACATCGATAGTGACTTGCCAGAAGCTCCGGGGAGTTTGGTTGGGAGGTTCTTCTGCATTCACCTTATAGTCCGGACCTGGCACCAAGTGATTACCATCTGTTCCTGTCCATGGCGAACAATTTTGCTGGTGAAACATTCGCTTCAAGAGAGGCTTCTGAAATTCGACTGTCTCAATTTTTTGCTAATAGGAACGAGGGCCGATTTAGGTCAAATATGCGCCGTTTTGTTCGATAACTTGTTGCCATTTTAAAGGTAATTTCATTATGCCTCTCTCATAGAAGCCCTCGTCGCCTTTTATCGACATTTTCGACAATTGGCCTTCCAGTGCGTGGTGCATCCTTGACATCGAAGTTACCGGAACGGATTCGACGAAACCAAAATTGCGCATGATTGGCTGTTACAGTATCAGGTCCATAAACGCTATTCACATTTTCAGCCGCCTGGCTTGCGTTTTCTCCCTTATCGAAGAAAAACTGTAAAATGTAGCGAATTTTCTCTTTGCTGATGTCCATCTTTGACAAGCTCTCAAACAAAACTGAATCAATCAATCAAAAAAGTGTCAAAAAAGCTTTTTTAGTAGGAACAGTCATCTTTCTAATGCCCCCTAGCGGAACACGATCGGACTTATACAACGCGAGATGCAGATAAATAACGCCATCTATTGGAAAAATAATGGATTTCTTTTTACTACACCTAATATAAGTATAAAGTTCAAACAAAATGTATGTTCTTCAAGTCGATTACAGAAGAGCTGCTGCTTTACATGTGTACACTGAGCGAACTTAACCATGATTTTTTTAAAAGGGCGCATTGTTATTCACAGTTCTTTTGATTCGAGCAGAACAAAAATTTCAAAAGAAAAATGGTTGAGTCAACAACATTTTTGGTTGAATTGAAAGGAAATATGTTTAATTACATTTATTTTCGTTCGGTATAATTCTCATTTGTTTTATAAAATAAGACATATAAGATATGTATTCATCTTAGAACTTTTTAAGCATTGCGAAAGCAGTCACCAAAACGGAGTGACGAAATCGGATGAAGTCCATCCGATGGCTATTTTTTGGGTCATGTTCAGCAGAGTGCTCTATGGCCATTTGCTTTGAACGTTAATTAAATTTTTTTTGACATTTCTTCTTGTATAGTAATTTTTTTTTTAATTTTTTTTTTAAAATATCTTATCATTTCAACTATGTCTGTGGTTGGTTCAACAATTTAAATTTAAATCCATTTTTGAAAATTATCATTTCAATTCAACCTGAAATATGGTTGATTCAAAAGCAAAATTTTTTGTTTTTTCAACAAGAAAAATTGTTAAATTTAAAAATATTCCTTGTTGAAGCCGTTTTGTATGTTTTTCCTTTTGATTTAACCAGTTTTCTGGTTGATTTTTTTCTCTGTGTAGTTAAGATGAGACAACGTTTTGTTGTTTTCCGTGTATGTATGCTTCGTGTTCTATGTCAATTCAAGAGCAGAATGTGCATCTTAAATTTAAAATAAATTTTGACCTTTAGGTAACACCAATATTTTGCCATCGATGCCCTCAGCAATACCGCAAATAAAGCAGAGGGAATGCTGCATGCCAGGATGTAATAGTTCTTCGCCGCCAACAACACTGTTCAGCTTCCCTTCCTATCCAACACGTTCACGAATTTGGGCAAAGAATTGTGGTTTGGAAACAAGCTCTGAAGGTGAAGTAAAAAGGTATTTGTGTGAAAACCATTTCGATCGAACAATGATAGGTAATGGCAAGCTTTTAGCAAACGCTGTACCCATTTTTTGTGAGTCATCTCGAAATTTGCTCTCTGTTAATCAGATTTATGATGAGCCAGAAGTGCGAGACTCGTGCTTCAATTGCTTGAGCTATTGCAAAAATGCTGACTTCTATAAGAATAAATATAATGAGGAAGTAGCGAAAAATACAAGCTTGAAAGCAGAACACGCCTGCGCTCTCGAATATTGGCTGAATCAAGCGGATAAATTTGAAAAAGAGATGAACTCGTGGAAACAGCATTTTGAGGAGCTATCCGCAAAGGGCGATGCAATTGCGATCACAGCTAACAATGAAGCGCAGGCCTTTTCTAAAATTATTGATCCTTTGAGAAAAGCTCGTTGCACGGACTTCCAGAAAGATTTGCTTTTAAATCTCAATTATGTGTCAAGTCAAGCATATAAATTTATGCGGGAAGATTTCAATTTAATTTACCAAGCCAATCGACTTTATATCGCTGGAGTCCAATAAAGCACATGCCGCCGGAATAAATATGCTTGTTGCAAGCAATTTAAAGCGTTTCATTGAAAGCATATCTGAACAGGATCGCAATTGCATTTTAATGTTCGACGAAATAGGTGGTCGTAAAGAGCTTGAATGGAATGAAGCTACTGACCAAGTTGGTGGCTTTGAGGATTTCGGGCATGGTGAAAGAACAAAAACTATTGCGATGAAAGCAATGTTTTTTGTATTAAAGGGAATCTTTTCTGCTTACAAAATTATTGTGAGCTTCTATTTTTCCGAAAACGCTCTCCCCGGCAATAAGTTGAAAGCTCTCGTTGAACAGAATATGGAATTCCTAACGGATATCGGATTCTCGATACGAGGAATAGTTTCTGATCAGGGATCGAATAATGTTCGCGCGCTTCATTTATTGAAACAAGACGAAAATGACAATTTCTTTATGTTTCCCAATAAAAAAAAATATATTTTTGAGGACTATTGTCATATTTTGAAAAACATTCGCAATTGCCTTTTGAAAACTGATATTGTTACTGAAAAAGGAATTGCTAGTTGGGGTGTTATTCGCGAATTTTTTGCAATCGATTCAAAAAATGCGATTCGTCTTGCTCCCAAATTAACAGCGCGTCATATCGATCCTCAGTCTTTTGACAAAATGCGAGTGTATTTGGCCGTGCAAGTCATGAGCAATACAGTTGCAGCGGGAATTCAATTTTGTCGTAGAGAGAGGCTATTCAAAAACGAGGAAAATGCAAAAAAACGCTCTAGCTACTGCATACTTTCTTGAGCACATGAACAAGTGCTTTTATTTATGTGACAGCAAGAATTTTAATGACACAAACGTGAACAAACGCCCGATCACGCTTTCCAATAATAAAATTGAGCAAATGCAAAACGCTGTACATTACATTGTGCAACTGAAGCCGATCTTTAGCAAAGAACGTTGCATTACTGCGTTGATCCGTACAATACTAGGAATGACTTCATTAGCTCAAGAGCTACTTTCATTACCTGGTAACAGGTTGGCTGATAAGTCCCCGGTCTGACACATAGATGGCGTCGCTAGTATTAAATGCATATTATTTTTATATAGTGGCAACCTTCAAATGATTCGTGTCAAAATTTGACGTCTGTAAGTCAATTAGTTTGTGAGATAGAGCGTCTTTTGTGAAGCAACTTTTGTTTTGTGAAAAAAATGGAAAAAAAGGAATTTCGTGTTTTGATAAAATACCGTTTTCTGAAGGAAAAAATACAGTGGAAGCAAAAACTTGGCTTGATAATGAGTTTCCGGACTCTGCCCCAGGAAAATCAACAATAATTGATTAGTATGCAAAATTCAAGCGTGGTGAAATGAGCACGGAGGACGGTGAACGCAGTGGACGCCCGAAAGAGTGGTTACCGACGAAAACATCCAAAAATTTCACAAAATGATTTTGAATGACCGTAAAATGAAGTTGATCGAGATAGCAGAGGCCTGAAAGATATCAAAGGAACGTTTTGGTCATATCATTCATCAATATTTGGATATGAAAAAGCTCTGTGCAAAATGGGTGCCGCGCGAGCTCACATTTGACCAAAAACAACAACGTGTTGATGATTCTGAGCGGTGTTTGCAGCTGTTAACTCGCAATACACCCGAGTTTTTGCGTCGATATGTGACAATGGATGAAACATGGCTCTATCACTACACTCCTGAGTCCAATCGACAGTCGGCTGAGTGGACAGCGATCGGTGAACCGTCTTCGAAGCGTGGAAAGACTCAAAAGTCCGCTGGCAAAGTAATGGCCTCTGTTTTTTGGGATGGGCATGGAATAATTTTTATCGATTATCTTGAGAAGGGAAAAACCATCAACAGTGACTATTATATGTTCTTATTGGAGCGTTTGAAGGTCGAAATCGCGGCAAAACAGCCCCATATGAAGAAGAAAAAAGTGTTGTTCCACCAAGACAACGCACCGTGCCACAAGTCATTGAGAACGATGGCAAAAATTCATGAATTAGGCTTCGAATTGCTTCCCCAACCACCGTATTCTCCAGATCTGGCCCCCAGCGACTTTTTCTTGTTCTCAGACCTCAAAAGGATGCTCGCAGGGAAAAAATTTGGCTGCAATGAAGAGGTGATCGCCGAAACTGAGGCCTATTTTGAGGCAAAACCGAAGGAGTACTACCAGAATGGTATCAAAAAATTGGAAGGTCATTATAATCGTTGTATCGCCCTTGAAGGGAACAATGTTGAATAATAAAAACGAATTTTGACAAAAAAATGTGTTTTTCTTTGTTAGACCGGGGACTCATCAGCCAACCTGTTATATGGACGGTCCCTTCCGAAAAACGAAAAAATTGCTTTCCTCATTTATATTTGCAAAACGCCTTTCAAATCGCTAGCTGACACACAGAGAATCAAAACTCACACCAATACAGATTCTCGGCTGCCTAAAAAAAATCCAAACAAAGCCGAAAAAGCATATTGAAAATCCCAAATTCCTTTTGCCCATTTCAATCAGCGTACGAAGAACGGAAAACTTCAAGAGGACTAAAAACAAAACAAAATATAATACTCATTCAGTTGCAAGCGAACTGAAAATCGAACCTTTCTATGCAACCAAATCCGCTTCTCGAACTTGTTATATAATATGTTCGGTAGCTAATAGCCACCGCACATTTAAGCGCTTAGTGAGCGCGAAATTGACTTTGGAGTCTCTTTATATCTATACTCTTTGGTTGCGGCACCAGTAAGCTTTATCACTTTTGAGAATATAATATTAATTATATTAACAATTTCATTTCGTTTAAGTAAACATTTTAGTTTCCATTTTATGTATTTATGAAATTTTCGAATAGAAGCTAATGCCACGTTTCCACTTAGTGTTTTATTGAGTGTTTTAGCGATTTTCGTGTTTAAGGCTAAAACAACTAGAATGTTATGCGTTTTATCCTACCAAATTTTAACACGTAGACAAGGTTTTTTAGTATAAAACATCATCAAAACGCAACTAAAACGTAAAAAGAAAAAATCATTTTAAAAACTGTACATTTGTTAACAATTGCTTTTGTTTTTTTCAATTATTACGAAAGAAATTCAATTTTTTTCTTAAATTTAAAAAATTACTAGTGGAAACGGTAGTGTTTTATTGACATGTTTTACTAAAACATCTTAAAATAAAACATTTATGGAAACATGGCATAAGAACAAAAAAGTTTGATTTTACATATAAGTGCCTTCCTATATTTAAGACTTATTATTTTAAGAAAGAAAAAATTATTGTTTTAATACTTTTAAGGATTTTCTATATAAAAAGTTATTTTTTAAGCTTTTGGCTTTTTCCACTTAAACGCGTTTGCATTTAAAAGGATTTTCATTAAAAAAGCTAAATTTTTTTTCATAAAACATATCAATTAATTCTCCCAATGTAGCAACAAAAATTTAAAGCAAAAGGAAAAAAATTAAAATCCGAAATTTAAAATATTTAAATTTTTGTGGTTGTTAACTTAAAGTCGGCTATGACTATGACTTGACCTTTTTTTTTAAATCATGCAAAATACCCTACAAACAGCGGCCGGCAGCTTTCTTGCTTTGCTCACGTAGAAACAGTTAAACATAAGCGACCGCCTCGAAAAACGATTTCTTGAATTTTTTAGCGGCGAAATTTGCAAAGGCACACAACGGCCCAAATCACAACGTACGTATGTATGTACTTTTGCGCAGTGCTGCTAAAAGTATTGATACAAAAGCACTGTCACTGGCTTATACAAAAAAAAATATTAAGAAGCAAAAAAATTGGTGTCAGTAAATTCAATTTACGGACAACAGTTTTATGTGATACCGTCATAAGAAAGCACTCATTATGTACATAAAATGGAGCATTCAAGTTCACGTACGCTATTTTTGACGATTTTTGAAACTTTTTTAGACTTATTAATTTAAAAGTTAGAAAACAAGTCTCATTTTGTAATTTTTTGGCGATTTTTAATATAAGTATAAAATAGAAAATAATTATACTTCACTTTTTAAATTAAAATTGAACATTAAAGTTTTCAAAATCAATTTCATACATACATATATTTTAGGGATGGTAAATTCGATTTGCCCTAAATTACGGATTTTTTTTTAAATCGAACATAAGAGGGCCAAAATTCGGTAGAATCGAAGTTTCCTCCGAAAATAATCGAATTTACTTGAAAAACGGGCAACACTGATAAAATATGACATGCTCGGCTGTCACACACACAAACATATCGTCTGACTGTATGCTAAATAAGGAGAAGCAAGATTGTTGCTGAAAAATGCAATAAGTGTCTCTTTCTTTTGCAAATACAGTAGAATCTGGATATAACGAATCCCTGACATAATGAACAGCTGGAAATAGTGAACGCTTTTTTGTTACAGGGACTTTTCGAAATAATCAGGCCTTAAGAGAGGGTGGTGGGAAAGGAAGATTTCCTCGCGGCGTGAACTTTCTGAAGGGGCCCCCAATTGGCATGGGACTTTTTCTATTTGGTTGCACATTTTTGTGAAGGGCCCCCGAAAAAAAAATTTCCCCCCAGATTTCTCTCTACGGGCTTGCAAATAATGAACAAACCATCCAATCTGGATAATACGAACAATCCAGATACAATGAACAGGACGTACAACCAATAATTCACTATATCCAGATTCGACTGTATTTGTATCCATCGTCGCCTTGATTAGAAGAGGTTTGAACTTAGGGCTGCCAAATTTTCAAACAGCAAAATCAGTACATTTCATATCAGTAACCAAAAAATCAGTACATAAGCAAAGCAATCAAGTTACTTCTTAATTTGGAGAAAAAAAAATATAGCAATTTCATTGTATATAAAACAAATATGTACGTAAGAAACAAATCTGTGGGTGCCTACATTTGAACTTTTTCACCAAAACATGGTGGCTCGCGCCAAAATTTGGCCGAAGTTGCAGCTATAGTTCCATATGCCTACACTCCTACATGTTGAAGACAAATTGCTGTTGTACTTTGTGTTAATTGGTGTATAATTGTTAAACAAGTTAACAAAAGTTTTGGTTTTCAATTGAGCCCGAGTGTAGTATGGCAACACTACAAAAAAACTAAACAAGTAAGAAAGCTAAAGTCGGTCAAGCCCGACTTTGAAATACACCAGCGTTTCCACATTATTGGCGGTCTGTGTTTTTGAAAAATCTCCATTGTGAGCGTGGCAGTGGGCGGGCCACATAAACTATTTTCCGACACTTTTCATTCACCTTGGTTAACCTATGTTCCGAATTTGAAGCTTCTACGCCTTTTTACAAGATTCGCACAAAATTAATATACCCTACTTACGCTGGGTATAAAAAGGACAAGCGGCAGTGTGCATAAAATGCAAGAAGTAATTCAAGTTCCATAAAAGCACAAGCACTTTAAAAACCACATAGGAAATGTGCATAAAATCAAAATTTTGGTAATACTTAAGCCACGTGCACCAATCTTCATTGCTAAAGATAACTTCCCTCTTACTTTCTGACTTCATCATGAAGCCCAAATAAATACAGATATGCACTATCAAGTTTAAAAAATAACTGATATATGTATATGTTTTTCTGAAAATTCGAATAAATCGAGCTTGCAGTGCCATTTTTCGAATCGAATATTCGAATGCTTAAAAAATGTTCAAAATTCTAAAAAAATGATATTTAGATTTGCCCCTATCCATACCTTAAATGTATAATTAACGTGCAAAGTGAAAAATTACCAGAAAATTATCGGTTAATTTTGTTACGTCTTATATGTTAATCCGCATAATGCTTATGAGAATTGTAGGTTGAAGTAATGTAACCAAAGAGTGTATAACTACTAAGATGTCCAAGGCTGCAATTATAATGAAGCTAAAGCTGAAGCGTAGGCTGTCATGAGTTTATTGTAGTTTTTTGTTGCGGAAATACAACAAGCACATGACTGCTTCACACTTATTGCAGCACTTATTGTTGCTCTGTTATTTCCTTTAAAAATACAGGATTCAGGAATTTGTCTTTATTTTTTAAATTTGTTTGTTCACATATCCAAAGACTATGTAATGCTAAAACAGGATATAATGTATTCTTTCGTTTCGTTTAAAAATCAAACACTGAAAGCATGAAATTGAGGAGAGAAAGACAACGTTCTATAAGTATAAAACGCACACGCTAAAAATTCGTAGAACTTGACGATTACGGCAACAACAAAACAATCGGACTTCTCGCCTCAAAACATTGAGAACTGTTTTTCATTTTGATGGTTTTTCGGCAGTCCCTGCGTGTCTGTCGATTGCGTGACATGTGGGAACTTGTGTGTGCGCCCAAAGTTTGCCCGTTTGACCGTTTGCATATTTTCGCTTTGTCTGCTTGTGAGAGAGGATTGAGACAATTTGCTTTCTCATGAGAGCGAACTCTCGGCTCTAAACCGGTTTGAACTTTTGTGTATTTGAGTGTGTTTGTGTGTCGCGTAAATTGAACGATGAACATGTTGAACGCACACTGAGTTTTCTGGCGTCATTTTTTCGCAGTTCGAATGGCCTATCATCGATTTAATAGACGTTATCACGCCAAAAAATTATTTTCCTTCATCACTAAGGTATCAGTAGTCGGAATCTGATATACAGAAGTCAGAAACAAAAATCGTGTTACTTGTGTTATTTGTCACGTTTCGGACACCTTTAATTCATCAAGTATTTAATATGATATTTAATATGATATTATAGTCGTGCTTTTAACGTTTTTAATTCCAACTTTAGAATCTACTTGTAAAGACATGATAAAGATTTGGAAATCCAAGACGTTTTAAAAGGAAAGTACTTTGTACAAATTATGCGTCATGTGTTGGACAGTAAAACTTACCAATTGGTAACGGCTCTATCTCACCAAAGAAACGTATTGAACAATTTTTTTTTTCTAAATCGTAGTTTTTTTCTTGCACTTTTGCTTTTATGAAGATGTCAGGTCGTAGTTATAGCACAAAAACGACAAATTATATACAAAAACAACACTCAAAAAGTAAAAGTTTTCTCTTTTTTTACTATCAAAACAAACGGCTCTAAATTCAAAACCAAAGTTCGGAAAACTGCAGTTTTTTCATTTCGTTTGCTTTTGATTTGCTTTGACTGCGCAAATTTTCAAAAGCTACTGTGCTATTACAAATTTCACAGTCGAAGCAACAGTGGAACTCTGACTGTTTCGTTCGCTGATTTTGCTTAATTGCGAACAGTTGAAAGTCGACTGTTCAGTTTTTATTTTGTGATTTATCAAATGTATTTAATAATAGGGAATCAAATGCTTTTAAAGAAATAAAAAAACCCAAACCATTAATAATAGGTACTTATAAGAAACGAAAATTAATTAAAACCAGGGAAAGGCACTAATAATATTTTCATCAATATTATCATGACTGATTACGGATTGATCAAGAAATACCAGTTTTTTATTTTTGATTTCTGAATAAAAAAAAAATAAAAATTGAAAATATAAAATTCCCAAATAATGAACAATCCG
Organism: Chlorops oryzae; assembly: GCA_020466095.1. Classification (NCBI taxonomy): domain Eukaryota; kingdom Metazoa; phylum Arthropoda; class Insecta; order Diptera; family Chloropidae; genus Chlorops; species Chlorops oryzae. The sequence continues at coordinate 37,417,787 of CM035807.1, read as the reverse complement.
TATTTTAGATTCTAAAAATTTGGATTGATTCTATGAAAATATTTAAAAAATTAAAAATGTGATTTTTTGAAAAATCCGAAATTTATATGTTAAAAATAGGGATTGCTGGATATTTATTCATCACATTTTAAGAATTATGAATAATTAGATACTTATAATTGGAATAATAAGATTGCAGATTTTTTGAATAATCAGTAATCAAAATGGCAAGATTTCGGATTTTTTCTGTAATAGTTGATATAGGACATAGAAAATTGTGTAAAAATTATCAGAGACACCAGAAGACTCTATTATGTAATGTTCGTCCATCTTTTGATCTGTCCGATTGTCTGCTTTAAAACCAGAATATTTCATAATGCACTGAAAAATACAGCTACTTAAAGATCTATGTATAACTCAGTAAAGCGGTACCTCTTAGACAAGTACAAAAAGAAAGTACAAAAAGAAAAAAACTTTCTAACATTTTTATACCCAGCGTAAGCGGGGTATATTAGTTTTGTGCAAATCTTGTAACAGGGAGAATTAAGCTCCGGAGATATAAAAAAATATATATAGAAATGATCAGGATCAAAAACTGAATCGATTAAAACATGTCCGTCTGACCGTCTGTCCGTCTGACCGTCTGTCCGTCCGTCCGTGGTCGGATCTCCTCCGAAACGGCTGAACCAATGAAGTCGAAATTTGGCACACAAGTATATCGGGGTCCGAGTATGATCCCAAGTAAAAATGGGAGACATCCGCCCACTGCCACGCCCACAAATGAATTTATTGTGTTTTCAATAAAATGCTTGTAACTTGCGAACCACTCAACACATTTCACTGATATTTGGTGTGCTGGTAAACTACGAAAAGGGGCATATCCTGGCAAAAAATGGACGCCGCCCTCCTCGAGCCACGCCCACAAATAAGCTCAAAAATAAGGCCTTATCGTAACTTGTGAAGTAAAAGGCGTAGAAGCTTCAAATTCGCAGCATAGGTTGACCAAGGCAAATTAAAGGTGTAGGAACAAAAATTTATGTAGCCCGCCCACTGCCACGCCCACAAATAGAGAATTTTCATAACTTCCGAAGTAAAAGGCGTAGTAGGTATAAATTTTATGTGGCCCGCCCACTGCCACGCCCACAAATGAAGATTTTTCGTAACTTCCGAAGTAAAGGGCGTAGAAGCTTCAAATTCGCAACATAGGTTCACCAAGGCGAATGAAAGGTGTAGGAAAATTTTTTTTATGGCCCGCCCACTGCCACGCCCACAAATGAGGATCAACCACAGATTTGCATATAAAAATTCAAGGAAAATTTTTTTTTTCGTCAATCAACTTTGATGGGCTGAAATACTTACTTACAACAGAATTTTTTGTTAAAAGTGATCTGATGTCTTCAAGTTGATCTATTTCCAATAGATTGACATTAAAAATGTTTTGAAATTTATCATTTCATTTTTTTCCTTTTTGGCCGCACTCGCGCCACTGTGCGACGTAGCTCCAGCTGACATTGACGAGGTAAGCCTCGGATCGTTCAGGAGCTACCCTCGTCAATGACGGTCTGGGGGAAGTTAGCTTACAAGGCCAGAAGGCATTTGTTAAGCTAACTTCCGCCCAAAAGAGGCGTTTCAAGCTCTATATGATCCAAGGTCTCTCTAGGGAAGCTGCCCTTGACAAGTTCGCGGATTTGAAGCCGAAAGCACCCGTAAAACGGGCGCTCTCGGACGACAAATTCACGCCATTGGGCAAGAAACCCAATCCCAACCCGGGGCAGGGGCACTCTAAGCCCACTTTCAGCGAGGTGGCTGGTCGGGCCAAGGGGATCAAACTAGGGTTTGTCCCTCTTGACTTAGCTAGCAGTCCTTTAAGAAGCGTGCAGGTGGCACAGCTACAAGAGGCCATTATTGCGACCGCCATTGGGCTCAGCTCGGACGAGGTTAAGCCTGAATTTGAAGGTTGTTTTCCTCGCATGGGCTGGCTCATGTTGGTCTGCTCTAATGAACCTACTGCTGAGTGGGTTAGAAAGAACGCAGGTCACATTTTGCACAAGGCTAGTTTTGAGTGCAAAGTGGTGGAGGAGACGGAGCTCCCAAGGTCGCACCTTGTGCGGGGTTACTTCCCACACAGCTGCGACGTTGAGAGCTCGATGATCTTGGCTACCATTGAAGCTCAAAACAAGTTGAAGGCAAAGACCTGGAAGGTGTTGCAAAAGACCGCTGAGGGTTCGCTGCTCACCTAGTCATGACAATCGACGACGCTTCCTGGTCGACACTGGTCGAACAGAACGGCAGGATTGCCTGCAGGTTCACGCACATGAAGCTGTTGTTGAAAGGCATCACCGACAGAGGTGCGAAACCGGCTGCAGGATCGGTTGAACAGAAGGTTCAACAGCGTAAACCGGTTGCAACTAAGGTAGCACCGGCGCAGACGGCACCAGCCTCTGAGCTGCCATCTTCAAGCGCGGCAGCCATTCGTCAAGGCATCTTGCAACACCTGTGGGTAAGCGGGCGCCAACGCCGAAGTAGCGTCCTATTAACAAGGGGCCACGGAGGGCACGACTATAAAGAGAAGTCGTTGCCTCTCTAGATGCGACCAAGGCACCTAAATGAGCACCCTCAACGTGCTCCAGGCGAACCTGCATCACGCAAAGGGAGCGTCAGCCACCTTATGCAGGACTTTCGCCTTGAAAGGACTAACCATAGCGCTCATTCAGGAGCCATGGGTAGTCGAAGGAAAGGTGTGTGGCCTACAACATCAATAATGTAAGTTGATCTATAAACATGACATTGAAATGCCACGGACTACATTAATGGTCAGAAATGGTACCAATTGCATTCCTATTCCAGAATTTATACAGGCGGACTTGGTGGCGGCTATGTTCGAGGCCCCTACTGAGTGTGGCACCCGGGACATTGTTATAGCGTCGGCGTACTTCCCGGGCGATGTCGAAGAAGCCCCATCTGAATCAATCAAAAGATTGGTAAGTTATTGCTATTCAAATAACTTACAATTTATTGTTGGTTGCGATGCCAATGCGCATCATACCGTATGGGGTAGTACTGGGGTTAATAACCGGGGGCAAATGTTGTTGGAATACCTCATGGGCAACAACATTAGCATTTTTAACAAGGGTTCAGAACCCACCTTTATTAGCTCCATTAGAAAAGAGGTACTTGATCTCACTTTATCTAGCCAATTTATCTCCAATTATGTTTTTAACTGGAGAGTCTCGAAGGATATTTCCTTATCTGATCACCAGCATTTCCTTTTGATTTGCCAGGAGAGAACACTTATGATAACTCTTAATAAGCACATCAACTTGCTTACAAGCTAACTTTAGATAGCAAGACTGATTTGCTGATCACCTATCAACTCTGTTGAGGAGTTGAATGTGGCAGCTAATCAACTTAATCTGGCGATCTCCCTCGCCCATCAGGAAGCCTGTAAAGTCTAACCACGTTACTCCAGGCGGGATGTGCCGTGGTGTAACAACAGGCTTAGTGATATGCGTCGGGAGGTTAGGAAGCTTTTCAACGCAGCGAAGCGTTCAGGAAAATGGGAGACCTATAAAAGATCCCTGACCACATATAATAATGAAATTAGGAAATCGAAAAGGCCTTCCTGGAGAACCTTCTGCGGCAGTATCAACGACTGCCCACAGGCGTCTCGCCTACATAAAATTCTGAGGAAATCTCTTACAAACGACATTGATCTTTTGAAAAAGAGTGACGGCCTCTATACAACAAACGGCAGTGAAACACTACAACACTTGCTAAACGTACATTTTCCCGGGTCCATCTTAGGGGACGACCTTGATGTAAATCATGTTGCAAACTATGAGCAACCTCACAGCAGACTCAGGTCTCTGTCAGGCCTCATATTTGACACTGACAAACTGAGATGGGCTATAAGTTCTTTCAGTCCACTCAAGTCTCCGGGGGGTAGACGGCATTTTTTCCGGCTCTCCTTCAGAACGACATAGACGTCCTTTCTGAAAAATTAATCGCCCTCTTCCGGGCTAGTCTCTGTTGGGGGTATATACCCAAACCGTGGAGAGAAGTTAAAGTGGTCTTTATACCAAAATGTGGTAACAGACCCAGTGAAGACGCGAAGTCTTACAGACCAATAAGTTTCACATCTTTTCTTCTGAAAAATATGGAACGATTAATTGATCGTTAAATTCGTGCTGAATTGTTGAATACTCAACCTCTGCATCGCACTCAATTCGCTTATTCTAAAGGGAAATCAACCGAATTGGCCTTGCACAGCCTTGTGTGTAAAATTGAAAAAGCCCACTATAACAACAAAACTGCTCTCTGCGCTTTCTTGGATATAGAACCAGCATTTGACAACACGAGCTATGGCTCAATAACAAATGCTCTAAGAAATAGGAATATCCATTCCAACATCATATCTTGGATTGAGGTTAGGCTTCGAAACAGAAAAATTAAGTCGACTATAGGCAACAGCACGATAGCGGTGAGTGCTGTCAAAAGTTGCCCACAGGGAGGGGTGTTGTCTCTTTTACTGTGGTCAGTGGTTGTCGACGAGCTGTTTATTTACTTAGAAAATAATGGTTGTGATGCCATTGGTTACGCTGATGACATTGTAATTACAGTGTCCGGAAAATACGATAATTGTCTGTCCGAGATTATGGCAGGACACCTTCGACGCGTAGTGACGTGGTGTGAGGGTGAAGGGCTTGCAAAAAAACCCGCGGAAAACTGTCGTGGTTCCCTTTGCGTTGAAACGTAAGTTGAGTATCTATCTTCCTAGGTGATTTTAACATTTCCTATTCCAACTAAGTAAAATATTTGGGACTTATCATCCATAGCAAACTAAATTGGAACACTCATTTCGAAAAAGCCTTTACTAAAGCACTAAGAGCCCTATGGGTAACGCGGTCTTGTATAGGAAAAACTTGGGGCCTTAACCCCAAAATTATTTTCTGGTCTACCAGGCAGTGGTACGTCCAATTTTCACATATAGGTGTCTAGTCTGGTGGCAAAAGGTCACGCAAACTAAATACATGACCATGTGTTCAAAACTTCAGAGACTTGCGTGTCTCTTAATAATCGGTGCGATGAAGACATGCCCTACAGCAGCACTTGAAGCTATTGTTGGGCTGACTCCCTTGCACATTCACGTCCAAACATCAGCTGCACTTTGTGCAATTAGGCTGAAGATTCCACCCAAACAGCTTCTTCCTGACTATGGTCATCAAAGGATTTTGAAGTGGTTTGGAATCAACAAAATACCACTTTGCGTGAGTGATTTTATTGACGCAGAGCTCCTTTTTGGAAGGAAATTCAAAGTGAACTTCCCATCCCGGTCAACGTGGTCGAATGGAGGCCCTCAGATTGACCCCAAAAGCTTGATTTGGTACACGGATGGATCAAAAATGGATAACGGGACTGGTGGAGGTATATATGGACCAGGCACAAGAATATCGGAACCGATGGACATATGGCCTAGTGTCTTCCAAGCCAAAATCCACGCAATAAATATATGCGTAAGATCCATAATCAGCAAAAACCCCGCGGGCCAAAGGATTGTCATATTTTCTGACAGTCAGGCCTCTATTAAAGCCCTATCATCTTGGGCTTTTAAGCCAAAGCAAGTCCTCAAATGCTTTGGACTACTTCAGAACACGCAATAAAGTTGATTTATTTTGGGTCCCTGGTCATACGGGGATTGATGGTAATGAGCTAGCTGATAGTCTAGCAAGAAAGGCATCAAATACCCCTTTTATCGGTCCTCAGCCTTTTTGTGGGTTAAACTGGGCGGGTATTAAAGAAAAAATCAGAGAGAAAGAAAATCTCCTTCACCTTGTGTACTGGGACGACTTTCCCCGACTGAGGCAGAGTAAATTGCTTATAAATCCTTACTCTTACTCTAATATTCTTAACCCTCTAACGGGTAAGGCTGCCCTGAGGCAGCCTTCTGTCAAAGTCCATTATAAACCAATAAAATACCTTCTTTAAAAAAAAAAAAAATATTTCGTTATTAAAGGAGATTTTTTACGATCTAATAAAGTCAGTCTGGCAAGCATAGCACGGTCATATAAAAAGCAGTTTGTGTGCATCAAACTATTGTGAACAGACAAAAAAATTATTGCTATCCGCGTGTGAGTTTCAAAAATAAAAAAAAAGTATTTCGAGCCGTTGTATTTCATTCATAATTTTTTTGGTAAGTAAGAAGAACATATATTTTTGTTTTGTGTCTTTGTTTAAATGAAATAAGTTTGTACATAGTAATTCAAAGCGAGTTCTCGAAGGCGGCCTCAGGGCTGCCTTGCCCATTTGTGTGAAATATAGCTTCTTGTGTCAATGGTTACTTTGTGTGTTTTGTTCGTTAGAAATCAACGGGTTGCTTGCACGTTGACTATGTGTGGTAGTAAGTGTGGGAGGAATCCCGTTCAAATGCTCGTTTATTGTTTATGATAAAGTTTTGGGATATTCTTATTAGAAATGGACACGAGAAAAAATATGTATTTGTCAAAAATGACAGAAAATGAAATTGAGGATTTCATAAACTCAATTGAGACAAATTCGGATATAAGCGATCTCAGCTGCAGTGATGATGAGAAATTTTCCGATTTGGAAGAAGCTGAATCTTTTATTGACGAGCTGTTTTCATGTGAAGAGCAATGTATTATGGAATGCATAAATGAAATGAACTGTGCTGACACAAGTGACGCTTTGGTACAAAGTGGAAATTTAAATTTGAGTCTGCTTCAAACTGAGTCACCGCCATCATCAAGTACGCCCACTACAAAGCCACCAAAGAGGCAGCGATCGCCTCTTCCGATTGCTGAAGATGCTGGACCCAACATCATTCCATCTTCTGGCGGGTTTACTGAATCTGGTTTGTCATCCAAATTTCTTTTCCATTTATCAAACAATAACTAATGTATGCAAATTCAGGAGTACATGTAATCAACAAGGGCTCCAACGAATTTTCGGATATAACGTGGCGGAAAAAATCGATGCAACTGCATGTCAACGAAATCACCTTTCACGGAAGTTCTAAGCTTCCACCTGCAATCAAGGCTCTCAAAACACCGACGGAAATTTTCATGTACTTTTTCTCGCATGAAATTTTTGCTTTGAATGTTGAGGAAACAAATCGAGCAGCTCTTTCTAAGGACATCAACACAAAATTTAAGACAAGTGAAGAAGACATTTATAAATATATTGGTATTCTCTTATACATGTCAATCTACCGTTACCCAAACACTGAAAGTAACTCGGGGAAAAATGCGTTCCAGCCGATTCAAAAAACGCTTTCGTCTAAAAATTTCAGCAACATTTGTCATTGCAAGATGAAACTGAGCGCATAAAGAAAGGCCAGCCGGGATATGATCCACTATTCCGTATTCGCAAATTATCGGAAAAAATCAATGAGCGATTTGATTCAATCCCAAAAACAGGTAGAATGTGTGTCGACGAACAGATGTGCAGCACGAAAATTAGACATCACTTACGCCAATATCTTCCAAGCAAGCTTCACAAGTGGGGTGTCAAGCTGTTTGTTTTATGCGACTCATATGGCTTTGCTTACAGGTTTGAAATTTATAATGGCGCTGGTGATAATGTGGTCTTACCCTTCACGCCAGATCTTGGTAGTTGTGCAAACGTTGTTGTGCGATTATCAAAAACAGTTCCGAATTTCGCTCACCACATTATATATTTTGATAACTTTTTCACTACTTTGCCCCTATTGACATATTTGCGTGCAAGGGGAATCTACTCCTTAGGAACAATTCGACCCAACCCAATCCCAAATTGTAATCTCCCTAACGATAAAGATGTCAAGGAAGATAGAGGATACTCAATAGAATATATGGATACCGCATATGGTATTGACATTAGCACGGTATTGTGGAGAGATAACAAAAATGTCCGATCGGCGTCGACGTATGTTGGGACTGAACCCTTTCGGAGTATCGATTCGTCCAAACAACCTAAAAATGCTACTTGTTATAGTAGAAAATAACAAAGATTCCTTGAAATCGATTGCCCGCAAATCATTCAAGAGTATAACCGGCATATGGGAGGCGTCAATTTGATGGAAAGTCTAATGGGGCGTTACCACATTCGGGTCAAAACCAGAAACGCAATGACTCGCATCTTCTACCATTTGATTGACATGGCCGCAACAAATGCATACGTTTTGTACCGTCGGATCCATTCAGAGCAAGGTCCCAATGATTTCTCAACTAAAACTCAAGGAAAATTATTGAAACTGCCTGAGAGAAAGTACTGCGTCTGTTCTTGTCAGCTATCGACAAAAGCGTGCAGTTGGTCGGCGCGTCACTGAAGTACAAGAGCCATGTACCAGCCGTGGCATTGGTCTTAAAACAAAACACCCTGATAAAAGCATTCGATATGACAATTTTGACCATTTCCCGATATGGCTCAGTAAGGAGGGCGGTAAAAAGAAATGCAAGCACTGCAAAACGTCGCAGACGCAGTGTATATGCTCGAAATGCGACCTGCACTTATGTTGCTCCAGTTCAAAAAATTGTTTTTATGATTATCATCATACAAAATAATTGTATTTTTCTTTCAATTGATCTTTATTTGCATATTTATTATTATTTTTGTTGAAAATAAACTTTTGTTTTTGTTTGAAGATCAACGATTTTTTTGCCTTTAACGGGCAAGGCTGCCCTGAGGCCGCCTTTCGATTTTTCCACTTAGCGGCTAGATAAAAATTTTTTTTTGCTTGGTAGCCGAATTTACCTGTTAGATAGCAGTATTGTGCCTAAACAAAATTTATTTTTACGTTTTTTCCATTATTTTGATTTTGCCCAAAAGAGGGTTAAGCTTTCAAAAGATAGCATAAGATTGCTTACGGGTTTTCTTACGGGCCATTTTGGGCTTAAGTATCACATGGACAAACTTCGCCTTTCCGAAAACTCGGAATGCAGATTTTGCCTCGAAGACGCGGAAACAATTTTTCACATTCTTTTCGAATGTCCTGCCTCAGTACATCACAGAAGAAATGTATTCCATTCAGAATTTCCGTCATTGGGACAAATTAGGAATTATTTTCCAGAGGCGATTCTGAACTTTATTAGGAGAGCTATGAGGGGCTTTTCATAAATATAGTGAATCTTGGCACAATAGGTCATCTGGGCCGCAGTGCCAGCCTTTGGGAAGATTCACGCTCCATATTATTATTATTAAATTAACTTCAAGGAAGAAAGGGCTCTTTCTATGGTAACCTGTTTGCAATAAGGTTAAATAAGTAGTTATATATTATTAATGTAATAAAACATATGCAACTTAAGCTGCAATCATTCATGGCATAAGACGGCATAACATAACATAGCATAATCAGCTGGTTCTATCTATTCAATACATGTTGTATGCAAGTGGTCAGTGATTGCATAACATAACATAACAGAACAGAATAAGCTGTAGAAAACCGATTTTTCTTATGCCGTCTTATGTCAGAGCGAATCAGCTGATTCAAATTTGTACTGAACAGAAGCGGCAGAATTTGGTTATTTGAGTGAAAAATGGACGATGAAATGCTGATCAATTTAGTGGAAAAGCGCAGCTTCATTAATAATAAACAACATGCGTTGTTAACAAGAAGCGATGTGCGTGGGAAGAAATAGGCGTACAAATTAACTCAACATGTAATGCGAGTAATGAGGTTATGTTGTTTTTATAATTTTTCAAATGTTTGTATTTTCTTTGTAGCTGATACTTGTATGAGGCGGTGGAATGCGCTCCGTGAGCGATTTTCAAGAGAACTAAAAATGTACGTGCCATCAGGAAGTGGCGCCGGGCAAAGGTTTCATGGCACCTTTTCGAAGCCATGTCGTTTTTAAAGCCATTTGTTCAAGCGCGCCAGTCAGTTGTTGCTTTTCGTTCGAAAATAAATGAATAGATCACTAATGTTTTTCCTATCCTTAGGACAAGGGGAACATACAAAGTGTTGCCTCATTGCAGCAAAAACAATTCAATGGATTCAATGGAAGAGATGTTGCAATTTTGCAATACTTCATCACCGGCATCTTCTCAGAGCGAATCAAAATATTTATTCGAAAAAAAGCAATTACAAAATTCGCTTGAGGAAGCAGTGAACAGGTTTAAGGATGTGTGCGACGAAGCAAATACTGAAACTTATTCATTTTCGGCAAGTGAAACTTGCTCATTTTCGACAAGTGACCAAGAGCGGTCGAGAACCCCGAGGAAACGCAAAGCGAACGATTGTTCGTTAGAAAAAACCCTCGCGGAGGCAGCAAAGTGCTTTGCAAAGGTGTGCGAAGCGCAATTGGCAACTGCCAATTCATCGCTATAAGCATTCGGGCGTATGGTTGTTTCGAACCTCGCCCAACTGAGTCCCGCCAAGCAGGACGAAGCAATACAAGTAAGAACGACATATTTAATATCTCTTAAAGGAACTCCAGAATAAATAAATTCAGGGTGTCCAAACACAGCAGTATTTTTGGCTTTTACACCACCTACATATATAAGTGGTACCGTTTACGAACTGAACGAACATACAAACTTATGAAGGTTCATTTTGTACACTATTTTTTTTAACGCACGTTTGCCTTTTTGTTAGCTTAGAGTAGTAAAGAATAAACCACCATAAAGTTGTATTCTTTTTATTACTTACGGTTGCCTTTTTTAGCTTTGGGATATACTTACTTACTTGAATAAAAAACAAGAAAGAAAGCTAAAGTCGGTCAAGCCCGACTTTGAAATACCCAGCGTTCCCACATTATTGGCGCTCTGTGTTTTGAAAAATCTCCATTTGTGAGCGTGGCAGTGGGCGGGTCAGTAAAATTTTTCCCCTACGCGTTTCATTTGCCTTGGTCAACCTATGTTGCGAATTTTAAGCGTCTTAGCCTATTAATTCGGAATTTACGAAAAATCTCCATCTGTGGGCGTGGCAGTGGGCGGGCCATATAAAGTTTTTTGCGACACCTTTCACTCACCTTGGTCATCCTATGTGGCGAATTTGAAGCTTCTACGCCTTTTACTACCCTGTCCACATAACGTTTTGATCACCTATTTCAGCAAAAATTCTAAATTCTAATTACAATCAAATTCGTAGCCGTAGTCAAAAATGTATGTCAATTTATTACAAAATGAAAACTTTCGTGCACATTACGCAAAAACATATCGTAATACCTTTAATAAAGTTTCAATTATGAACTTTTCAAGCAATATAAAAAACCGAGCCGACGCCGGTATTTTCTCGCAAGTGGCAAGTAGCTTTTTGGTGAATTTCTCGAAAGAGTTGAATTTCCTATACCCGCCTAATGATGAATTTCTTATTAGCGGCAGAGGCCACTGTTCGGACTACGGAAATCCCATTTCGTAGTAGAAGACCAGAAAAATCGGAGTAGAAATGAATTTTTGGGTAGTAAATTGGAATTTCTCATTTTCGCACAAAAAAAAAAAAAAAAGTTCAACAATTTAATTGAAGCACACATTTATAACTTACATTTACAAATTACTTACATTTTTTTTATCTCCATCAGTCAAGATTTTGATACAGAGATATCTGTATGGAAAACAACAATTTGTTTGCGAACGAGGGAACACAAAAAACTCGCTCTCATTACGTCTAAACCGTGACATAGACAAAATTAATTTGAGTTTGGTGAAGTGAAAACCCTGGCAGAGGCTTTTCGACGTCGACAGTTAGACCTACAGTCCTACATGGCAACAACTGTGCTTCGGAAATCAAAACAGCAAAACAAAAGAAATGTGCTACAACTTAACTTTTTGAATTGAAATAGTAAAAGCAAAGCATATCTAAGTATTTCGTTTTGAAATCAAAATTTTTGCTGCGCAGCGAAAGCATATTCTTTACGACTTTTGCTGTTCGACTGTCAGTTTTCTGAACACTGATCAAAACAGTTGACTTAAATTTCATGTTATTCTAAAACTATTTGACAAGAAGGTGTCAGCTGCCCTAAAACGTGCATTACAGCCGTTAAAACAAATACTTAAAAACTGAGTTGCATTTCCAATTTTTCGTGAAATGCTCCTTCTCAATGTGTTGAGGCGAGAAGTCCGAATGTTTTGTTCTTGCCGTGATCGTTTCTACGTATTCCTAGCGTGTTTCATATAGAACGTTGTCTTTCTTCACATTATATATTGTACATTATATCCTGTTTTAGCATTACATACTCTTTGGATATGTAAATAAACAAAATTGAAAAACAAAGACAATTTTCTGAATCCTGTATTTGTAAAGAAAATAACAGAGCAACAAAATATTTTCACTCCCTCTGCATACTGTATCGAAATTTTTAAAATTTTCGTGTCGCTGTTCGTTTGTATGAGCGTTATGCTGCAATAAGTGTGAAGCAGTCATGTGCTTGTTGTATTTCCGCAACAAAAAACTACAATAAACTCATGACAGCCTACGCTTCAGCTTTAGCTTCATTATAATTGCTGCCTTGGACATCTTAGTAGTTATACCAAAGACCTTATAACTAACTACTACTAACTAAGTTATAAGGTCTTTGGTTATACACTCTTTAGTTACATTACTTCAACCTACAATTCTCATAAGCATTATGCGGATGAACATATAAGACGTAACAAAATGGCCCAAAGAATTTTTTGCAATTTTTTTCACGCACTCATAATTGATTAATTTTTGAAAAGAACAATTGCTACATCATCATACTCTGCACGTTTAATATATGTACAGTGTACACTGTGCAAAGTAAAACTTTAATTTTGTATGCACAGGGCCTGCAAAAATTTTTAAAACGAAGGCAGGGATCAGTGCTCGGATTTGAAAATTTTTAAAGGTGGTACATTTTTAAAGAAGAAGGCTTAGATTCGTACAAAGAGTACACTGAGCGAACTTTACCATGATTTTTTTTAAAAGGGCGCATTTTTATTCACACTCCTTTTGATTTTCGAGCGGAACAAAAATTTCAAAAGAAAAGTGGTTGAGTCAACAACATTTTTGGTTGCTTTGAAAGGAAAAATGTTAAATTACATTTCTTTTAGTTCGGTATAATTCTCATTTGTTTTATAAAATAGCACATATAAGATATGTATTCATCTTAGAACTTTTTAAGCATTGCGAAAGCAGTCACGACAACGGAGCGACACAATCGGATGAAGTCCATCCGATGGCTATTTTTGGGGTTATTTTCAGCAGAGGGCTCTGTGGCCATTTGCTTAGAACGTTAATTAAATTTGTTTTGACATATCTTCTTGTATAGGTATTTTTTTTGGAAATTTTTTTTATTTTAAAAATTATCTTGTCATTTCAGTTACGTCCGTGGTTGGTTCAACAATTTAAATTTAAATCCATTTTTGAAAATTTTCATTTCAATTCAACCTGAAATATGGTTGATTCAAAAGGAAAATTTTTTATTTTTTCAACAAGAAAAATTGTTAAAATTAAAAATATTCCTTGTTGAAGCCGTTTTGTATGTATTTTCCTTTTGATTTAACCAGTTTTTCTGGTTGATTTTTTTCTCTGTGTATAGGTATTTAGGGCTGGGAAAAAACATCGATATTAACCGATACGTATCGATACACGGCAATACCGGATAACATCGATACGTTTGAGCGTAGCCGATATTATCGGGTAGGATACCTTTGTCTACAGATGTTCGGTTTTTTTTCTCTTTAAGTATTGGGCTGGAAAACACATATTAAGTTCTACCATA
>CM035807.1:37388944-37404032 GCA_020466095.1 Chlorops oryzae | reverse complement strand
CTGGAGAGGGCCCTAAAGGCCAAAAAATATTTTTGCCACTGTGGCATTTTTCAACAGCGCTGCCTATTAACATAAATTTTTCTTGTTTTTAAAAAAAATGTGGTTATGGAATTCTCATTTTTATTCATATGAATCATTTATCGTGAATATTGTTGGTGAAAATGATTTGTGTATGCATAATTGGACGTTTTCGCAATCTAGTGACAATAAAAATTCAAATCGAAACTTAAAGAAAATAAAATAAATTGTATTCATTGTCATCAGCAGAGCGTCTAAAAGAATGCAAGGTTAACACCTAAAAGTATACTCTGGTGCACGAATAAAGTGACCAAGCTCGAAAATTAACTTTTATGAGGCTTAGTACTGTATTTTGTGTTAGAAAATCACAGTCAGATATATGAAAATCAGGTTTTCAAAGAAATTATTTATTCATACGACAAATGCATTGCGAAATATTTTGCAAAACCGATTCGAAGACAATCACTGTCGCATTCAAAATTTTAATAAAATTATCAAATGTGGGACTGCAACGAATGGTCACTTTATGCACTAATCAAGGAATTTATCGCAGAATGCAGATGGACGTACATGTATGTAAGCTTGAGTGGCTAAGAATTAGGCAAATAATAGAACTGTTGCACGTCAACGTATTAAGTTTTCAGTCTTTTTATTCCATTTCCCAGACAAATTTCGTAGTTTTTCAAAACTTTCGCACATTTATATCTCCTTTTTCAGTTTTATCCTTTACTTTGAAAAACGGCATAATAAAAAAAGGGTTTTCAAGGATATTTCACAGACACTGGGCAATAGAAACCTAAAAATCGGATTCTACAGTGTTTTTAGGTAATATCCATTCAAAAATCAACAAAAATTGTACAAACAAGGAAAAGTGCGAAGTCAAAACCAATTTTAACAGTGGTACCTGTTAACTAGCACTAATGATTACAAAGAGTATAGATATAGAAGAGGCGGCATTTCGCAATTTTCTCACTTCCCTCTTTCTGAGTTTCATGCATATCATAAGAGAATATACCACGTGCGATAGTAGAAAATAACCAAAACAGAGAAATGGAAAGAAATACAGAAGGCAAATGAAATCGTAAACAACCAATGTCTTTCAGGCGCGGAGTTAAAATTTTTTTTCAAGGGTCTGCGTAAAAAGTTCTTATGAAAGTCATATAATACATATTTACTTGAGTTTGATTTCAATACCAAAATGAGGTAGCCTTGTTTATTTATTCAATAAAAGTTAAATTTTTCAAAACATATTCCTATATAAAAACTTTTTAGAGAGCCTTATATTTATTTCAGGGCTATCCCCTTCGGCTGCGCTATTGCTGACTTTATGCACGCCTGTGTTGGCGAATTACTTTCGCATGCCTTTGGACCAGGGGTCGGCACGCTAGGAACAATTTTTGCGACAGCTACTCACACGTATTGCTTACGCTCTTGTCTCAGTTTGACGGGATCAGCCGAGCATGCAACATCGAGAGCGGGTATGCGGAAATTTATAGCTTTTTCGTCAGTTTTAGCTCTTTTATGCTACTTCTAGCTTTTATTTTTAGCTAGTTTCAGCATTTTTTTTTTTATTTTCGGCTATTTTTAGTAGCCGCTCTGCTCTCACTCACACTATTACATACCCATTTTGCCGACCCCTGCTTTGGACACAAATCAGAATAACAACCCTGCAGTAATGAAGAGGTCAATTTGCCAAACAGGAGTACTCTGAGGTTACCGAAATATGACTAGTCAAAATGTACAGCATTTTATGTATCTAAGGAGATCTACGGGGGGTGAGTTTCAGGATTTCCTTTCGCTTTGTGCTTCGATTGCGAAGTAGAAAAGAAATTGTTATTGTCTGCTTTAAGTTTCGTATTCTGATCGTTGTCCCACCGAAAGGTAGTTAGCTGGACGGTTAAGACTATCGCTCAGCGACCTCATGGGTTGGGGTTCGATCCCTGGCTCGGGTGAGAATAATTTTTTTTTTATTACCGAGTTTTTTTATGTTTATATTTTAATTTATTTTATTTAATAGTTAATTTTGAAATAAAAAAAAATGTTTCGCTAAATTTTTAAGTATTTTTTTTTTTTCTATTATATCTTTTTTTTTTAATATGTATTTTTCAATTAAAAAATTTTTGTAGTAAAAATTCTACTCGTGCGTTCCACAAAAACTTCAGCAACCAAAACTCAAATGAGCGTTTTGATCAACACATTAAATTTGCTTGTTTAGCGTAATGGTTGAGACGCTGACTTACCAACCCAGAGATCAGCGGTTCGAGGCTCGGTCAAGGCGAGAAAATTAAAAAAGTAGTGAAAAATAAAAGATTTAAAAAAAAACAAAAGAGAAAAAAAAATACAAAACAAAGAGAAAATAATTTTTTTTTTTTTCATAAAATGTGCAAAAAAACAAATTGACCAAAAATTGACCCAACTGTATATACTCCAGGTCTAGTTCATATGAGCAAAAACTGTGACTAGTTATTTTCCAATGACAGCTCAACGTTAAAAAAGACAGTGACTATTTGGGGAGTAGTTGGAGAGTAGTTGCAATTACTGCAGGGAACTTTTCATATGTGTGCGTGTGTGTTAGAAGGATTTTCGTTGTCATGCATGTGAAGGACAATGTGTAAAATATGAATTCGTACAGATAATTTTTTGGGCAAAATAATTTTTTTTACACTTTACAAATTTTCCAAGATGTTCAATTAAAATTCACACAGAAATATATTTGAATTTATGTTTGAAGTAAAATTGGACATGGGATTTTATTAGTTATTTGAGCGTAAAGCCTGTAAGACTTGAAAATAACTTTTCTCCAAAACTTACGAGTAAAATTTTGAATTTTGATCACTGTGAAAGGTAGAAAGTTGTTGTTGCTAAGTGCGGTTCTACATTAAGAGGCAAAACCACTCTCACTGAAAGAAACTCATAAGAGGGACGGAGATGTAATGTCATCCGTCTCTACCACTCTCATGTGTTTAATTCCAGTGAGTCGTGTTTTGCCTTTTAATGCAGAACCCTACTTATATGTTGCTTAATGATAATTACGGGGAGAACGTAGGAGAGAAGTAAAAAGTAAGAAGGCGCTAAAAATTTCGCCTAGGATAAATCCTCTTTGCTAGTTCGCCGAGGGAATTTATATATTTATGTTTCCGAATTAATTTATTTATTTATGTTTCTAAAAATTTGTTTTTATAAAATGTATTTTTTCTGCCGTTCGGCAGAAAAGGGTTAAAAAAAAAGGGTTAGCCCTTTACGTTTTTACATGTGAGAATTATGGATAATGGTTAAGTTTCATTACAAAAAAATATTATTATTTTCTAGGGAATGTAAAGACTGATGGCAAAAACGCGTAAAAATATTGTTTTAACTTACGTTTTTTTAACGGCCCTACACGTTTAAAAATAAAATTCAGAGCTAACCAATTACTTTTATAACAACTTTCAAAAGAACATATATTTTCAAACAAGCATCTTACAGCCGACAAGACCTCCACTTTTCCGTAAATCGCTTGATGGAAAGCACTCTACAAAACCGAACGGCGGCTTCGCTGCGTTGCACGGGTAGCAACAGATAAACAACATAAGCAGCAGACTCGAAAAATGATTTTTTAATTTTCAAGAAGCCAAAAATGTTCGAAGCACACAACGTCCAAGTACAAACGTAGGTTAAGTGTAAGCGAACGTAAAGTGTACGTGAACGCACACTCTCCCGTTCTCATATTCCGTTCAATCGAAACGACAAAAAAATGAACACACAACGTGAGCGACGGCAACTCGAGAAATGCTAATGAGTGAAAGAGAAAGGAAAGCCAGAACTGGTTTTGGTTGCAAAGCCATTTGTCGCATATTCTCTTTCCTTTCTCATCTTTGTTTTGTTTATGTTCTGTTGCGAAAAAAGTTCATATTCTTTCGATATGCGTGAAAAACGAATGAGTGAAAAGCGTAGAGCGCGTAACGCGAAATGCCGCCTCTTCTATATCTATACTCTTTGATGATTATCCTAAACAGCTGATCTTAAAAAACAAATGACATATTTTTTCACCCCTGTTGGCAACACAGCTCTGGAGAGGGATCTCAAGCTATGTTATATTCACTAGAAGCTAAATTATAATAAAGTAATATGCATTAGGAGCCTAAGTGACAATAAGTTATAAGTAGAATTTAAGTCACAATCCGTTTCCTCCTTCTTTTCTTTGAACGCGTTGAGAGCAAATGGATGCTTTATTCTTTTATAAAGCGAAATCATAGCTTTGGAAAGCTAAAAATTATAGAGTATTGGAAGTAAACCAAGTAAGAATAGTATACCTATTAGAATAGATAGAATTTATTAAATTTATTTTGTTTTATAGCTTTAAAGCGCTTTCGCCGTTTTATGTAAAAATCTTGTGCTGCCCTTCGGCACCGAATTAAAAATAAAGGGTTAAGCGACTACAAAAATTGGCATACTCAATTATTCCAATAGAACCGTAACAAAATCTTTAAAGTTGTTTTTTTTCTTGTTGCGACTTTCCCGACTCTGAACCGCCACGGATTTCGAAAAGTATTGCAGACGAAAAGACAAAGCTATGAGTACTCCGAAAGCCAAGGAGAAAAGGAAAGGCAGTACCCCAGCAAATCAGAAGCAAGGCGTGGGGAACGACAACGTTGGTCAAGATCCGAAGCTTCCACCACAGCAGCAAAAGGTTGGGGACGGTAACGTCACCTTTGATCCGGAAGCGTGTGCATCATGTAAGCAATACATCGATGTGGACCATATGGTGCAGTGCGACCGATGTGACAAATGGTACCACTTCAGTTGCGTCAACGTCACTGCCGAAGTCAGTGAAAAAGAGTGGATATGTGCACCATGTGTCAACGTTAACAACAACGATGTGAATAGCGAAGATCAGAATGCGCAGCCCTCGAATGCAACTACGTCAGCTGTCAGCGATATGCGGCCAGTACCCCAATCTGCGGAGGTTAAGGCAAAAGGCAGCGGTGCAGAAACGTCAGCAAACAAAGGTGTAAGTCAAATTGATTTGAATTTCGAACTGATGTGCTTGGAGAAGAAAGGCAAGCTAATTTGATGTTCATACGTAAAAAATATATCCTCTTAAATCAAGAAAAAAGTTTACGCATGGTCAGTCAGAAAAATAGCAATCATGAGTCAACCACTGCGCGCACTTGTCGTTACAATGAAGAAAAAGAAACGAGCGTAGGTAATCAGATAGGCGTATTGCGATCAGAACAGATATATGCGCGCCAAGCTGTGCCCAAAGAGCTCCCCGAATTTTCCGGCAAGCCGGAAGAATGGCCTAGCTTTATAAGTAGCTTTGAGCATTCAACCCGTATTTGTGGGTACTCAAACGATGAGAATTTGCTGCGCCTTCAGCGCGCCTTAAAAGGCAAAGCCCGTGAGTGCGTCAGTAGTCAACTACTCATTCCTAATTTAGTGCCACAAGTCATAGAATCACTGAAAATGATATTCGGTAAACTAGAATATATAATTCAAAGTTTACTTGTGAAGATTCGTAAGTCAAATAATATTAGTAACCAAAACCTCGAGCCATTAATATCGTTCTCATTGGAGGTGAAAAACCTCGTAGCAACCATGCAGGCTTCAAATCTTCAATCCCATCTTGGTAATCCTCTTCTTCTCAGTGAGCTAATTAATAAACTTCCTGCGCAGAGACGCTTAGATTGGGCCATTTACGCGAGCCACGAAAATAAATATAATTTGGTAGAATTTAGCGAATGGCTTTTTAATCTTGCGACTGCGGCCTCTTCAGTTGTTCAATTTTCAACGAGCGTAGGTGAAGAAGAAAGGAAAAGAAACCAAAGAGTAGGATTTCATGAAAATGCTAGTGAGAATAAAAAGGTCGAATCAGAAAATGCAAAAACCTCTCGGGAGTGTACCATGTGCAAAGAAAATCATTTCATCGCTAGTTGCGACAAATTTAAAAAAAAAATGGTATATCACGAAAAGTGGGAATTTATAAAACAACACAAGTTATGTCGATCGTGTCTTAAGAGCCATGATTTGCGATTCTGTAAGGAAAGAAAGGAATGCGGTCTAGAAGAATGCAAGGCGAAGCATCATAGTTTGCTGCACAAAATAGACACAAAAGAAAAAACGGAACAAAAATTGGTAGGCTTTCAGAATTCTAAAACGTCACATACCTTGTTTAAAATTCTTCCAATTACTGTATACGGGAACAGTGGAAAAATAAACATTTACGCCCTGTTAGACGATGGATCAGGTCCAACGTTGATAGAAAAAGACGTCCTTCATAAGCTAAATCTAAAAGGATCCGGATCCGAATTATGCTTACGTTGGACAGATGGTTCGGTTAGGATAGAAAAAGATTCTCAGAGCTTAGATTTTAAAATTTCAGCCTTAGGCAAAGAAAATAAAAAATTTAGCTTACATAATGTACGAACAGTAGAGAAGTTAGATCTGCCAACACAGTCATTATGTATGGAAGAGTTAACGGATAAATTCATTCATCTGAAAGGTTTGCCGATACACTCGTATCGTAACGCTGTGCCAAAGATGATTATCGGCCTGAGCAACAAACATGTGGCGATGCCGTTGAAATTCAGAGAGGGCAAAATCCATGAACCAGCCGCCAAAAAAACGAAAATCGGGTGGGTGGTTTATGGATCGAGACAAAATGAAGAACCGAATAAAGCAGCGGTAGTCAACTTTCAGCTGCACGTATGTGAATGTGACAATAACATGGCTTTGAATAAGCTTATGATTGACGCTATGAGAGTTGAGAGCACCGACATGGAAAAGTCGGAAGATAGTCTCGCCTTTAAATTTGACGACTATGTTCAACGCACTGGCAATTGTTTTACGGCAAAATTATTTTGGAAATCAAATGATTTAACTCTTCCAAACAATTTTGACATGGCAATGCAAAGACTTATGTGTTTTGAGCGGAAACTTTTCAAAGACAGTGATCTAAAGGCTAGAGTTATAAAGCTTATCCATGAAATGGAAACTAAAAAATACATTCGCAAATTAAGTTCGTCCGAGATAAATAAGGATTTGTGGTATTTACCAATATTTTCAGTGCACAATCCAAATAAACCGAGTAAAACAAGAATAGTATGGGATGCAGCGGCCGAACATAAGGGCATTTCTCTAAATAAATGCTTGGAAATCTGGTCCAGACCTACTAAGGCCGTTGGTAGAAGTTCTGTACAATTTCAGGATAGGCAAGATAGGCATATGTGGAGACATAAGTGAAATGTTTCACAGAATTAAGATCCAAGAACAAGATCAGCAATCTCAGAGATTTTTATGGCGTGATTGCGATCAGAACGCGCAGCCAGATGTTTATGTATTACAAGTGTGTAGCTTTGGAGCAACCTGCTCACCGTGTATTGCACTGTATACAAAAAACAAAAACGCAAAACAGTTCAGAGAGGAATTTCCTCGAGCCTCCAAATCAATCATAGAAAATCATTACATGGATGATATGCTTGACAGTGTAGACACCTTGCAAGAAGCGATCGAATTAGTTAGGGATGTTAGTACACTGCATAAAAGAGGAAATTTTTACATACGAAATTGGTTATCGAATTCTGAAGAGCTTTTACAAAATCTGCAACATTCCGCAAAGAAAAATGAATTCTGCAAAGCTGGAAGAATGGTCGAGCAAATTATAGAACCTGAAAAAGTTTTAGGGTTATGGTGGCAGACCAACAGCGACGCCTTTATGTTCAGTTGTAAATATACAAAAGCTAGCTCTGACATTTTGAACGGTATTAGAACGCCCACTAAACGTGAGATGCTCAGACTTCTTATGTCCGTGTTTGATCCGCTAGGATTCTTGTCTTTCTATACAGTGCAAATAAAAATTTTATTGCAGAAAATTTGGAGGAGTGGCATAGGATGGGACGAGACTGTCCCAGATGAATTAATTAGTACATGGAACACTTGGCTCGCCAAATTCAAAACTATTTCTGAAATAAAGATCCCAAGGTGTTATTTTAACAATATAGAACGAAGTGGTGCCGAAGTAGAACTCCACATTTTTGTTGATGCAAGCGCAGAGGCGTACGCTGCCGTCGCGTATTTTCGTATAATAGATAAAGACAAAGTTGCAACGTCTTTCGTAAACGCAAGGACTAAGGTGGCTCCATTGCGTCCAATATCAATTCCCCGAGTGGAGCTCTTAGCAGCTGTTTTAGGCTCACGTTTAGCAATGTCGATAGTAAAAGGCCACGAATGCAAGATTAAAGTGATATATTTTTGGTCTGATTCGAAGACTGTGCTTTCATGGCTTCGGTCAGATCCTCGTAAATATAAACAGTTTGTGATGTTTCGAATTGCGGAAATACAAGCGAATACGAACGGCTCCAAGTGGCTCTATGTGCCGTCGAAGCAAAACGTCGCCGATAAAGCAACAAAATCGAAAACTCAAATTGAATTTGCATCAACAAATGAATGGTTTTGCGGACCAGAGTTTTTAACAAAGCCTAGTGAGCATTGGCCTCAACAAGATCTTTATGAAAATTTTCAAATTGAGAGAGCGCCTACCGAGGCATTCTTAGAAACCCCAGCCTTCCTTATAGGATTTCAAATAGATCAATCTAAGGTCATCGACCCAAATCGTTTCTCGAGATGGGAGTACTTGTGGCGCAGCTTAGCGAATGTGAAACGTTTTATAGAAAATCTTAAAATCAAAGTGGATAACAAAAAATATAATTTTAACAAAAATATCAACCTGATTTTAACCAGAGAGCAACTTCTCTGGGCTAAAGCGCAATTATTTCGTATTGCTCAGAATGACGTCTTTCACTTCGAAATCAAAGATTCTGATTCCGGTTCTGTACTGATCATGCGTAAAAACGATCCTTTGCACAAGCTATCAGCCTTTATTGATGATAGAAACGTGATAAGAATGAACAGCCGTATACAATGCGCGGCCATAAGTGAAGAATTTAAAAATCCGATTATTTTGCCAAAACAACATTGTATCACAAAACTAGTAGTAGATTGGTATCATCGTAAGTACCATCATGTTCCACCATGAGACCGTGCTCAATGAAATTCACCAGAAATTTTATATCGCCGGTTTAAGACGCTTGCTAAAATCAGTTCGAACTTCATGTCAAGTTTGTAAAAACGAAAAAGCCAGACCAGTCGTACCGTTAATGGGTGAATTACCCCCTGCGCGCACCGCTGCCTTTGAGAGACCTTTTTCCTTTGTAGGCGTGGATTACTTTGGTCCGATACACGTGACTGTGGGAAGACATCAAGAGAAGCGATATGGCGTTCTTTTCACGTGCTTGACATGCCGTGCTGCTCATATCGAAGTGGCATACTCTCTTTCTATGAACTCCTGTGTCTCTGCTATCAGAAATTTCATCGCCAGAAGAGGTATTCCGTTACATATCTACAGTGACAATGGGAAGAACTTCGTAGCAGCTGAAAAGGAACTACGGGATGCGTACCCAAAAATAATTTCGAAAATCTATGTGATAAACTTGGACGTTTATACCACCAGGAAGCCCACACATGGGTGGCGCGTGGGAGCGCATGATACGCTCCGCAAAAAACATCTTATATAAAATCGCTGCAACCGTCATCGAAGCTTTCGGACGAAAAACTCCAAAATCTTTTAATTGAAGTCGAAAGTATCCTCAATAGTCGTCCTCTTACCTACGTGCCCTTAGATACTGCAGAAGAAGAAGCCTTAACTCCCAATCATTTTTTGTTGGGTAGCTCGAATGGACAAAAGCCCCCAGGAAACTTCGATTCTAACCGACCAATATGTTCGACAATTCATGGCGCCACTCGCAATACTTAGCGGACTGCTTTTGGAAGCGGTGGATAAAAGAAGTTTTGCCAATCTTAACGAGGAGGTCGAAATGGTTTTTCTAAGGTCAAACCGATTGAAGTCGACGACATTGTTCTTATTATCGACCCGCAGCTTCCACGGTACTCGTGGCCCAAAGGAATTGTCCCAGTACCTTCATAGCCAAAGACGGACAAGTAAGAAGTGCTATAGTCAAAACGGAACCGGCGTGTATCATCGACCAGCAACGAAGATAGCAGTACTGGATGTCAGAAAAACCACGAGAGCAGTGAACATAGAGGTATCTACTCCGCTAGCATCGTAATACCGGGGGAGAATGTTGGCAACACAGCTCTGGAGAGGGATCTCAAGCTATGTTATATTCACTAGAAGCTAAATTATAATAAGTAATATGCATTAGGAGCCTAAGTGACAATAAGTTATAAGTAGAATTTAAGTCACAATCCGTTTCCTCCTTCTTTTCTTTGAACGCGTTGAGAGCAAATGGATGCTTTATTCTTTATAAAGCGAAATCATAGCTTTGGAAAGCTAAAAATTATAGAGTATTGGAAGTAAACCAAGTAAAATAGTATACCTATTAGAATAGATAGAATTTATTAAATTTATTTTGTTTTAAGCTTTAAAGCGCTTTCGCCGTTTTAATGTAAAAATCTTGTGCTGCCCTTCGGCACCGAATTAAAAATAAAAGGGGTTAAGCGACTACAAAAATTGGCATACTCAATTATTCCAATAGAACCGTAACAACCCCTAAAATATGCTTCAGTATATTTTAAGAGTCAAAAAGAATATTTTTAATAGCATACTTATTACTTCAATCATTGTTACATAAACAGCTATGTAACCCATTTGCAACTTACAAAGTAGAAGTTTCGAAGAGAAGTTAGCGCAACTATTTTAAAACATCATAGCTCCTCCAACAAAAAGTACGGAGAGCTGCAAAGCGTAGTTTCATAAACAACTTTGGTAACTTGCAACTAAATTTTGTGTTTTCAGCTGCTTGTTTAACTTAAGTAGTTTTTTATAACTACTTTGCATCATCTATGCAACTGAAAATGTTTTTTGAAACGCCAATGCACCCCTTATGCAACAAGAATTATTTTTTTTTTTTTTTTTCTTAAAAAGATGTTACCAAGTGCCACTAGGGGACTCCCTGGTCCCTACTGACACAGGTGACAAAGGCGAAACCCCCGCAGAGAGCTCCGTCACCAAGAGCCAAGATCAAACAGACGATAAGAAGAGGTACGAATACTTCACGGGAGCTCAGAAGCGAAGAATAAAGGCCACGGTGATAAGAGTCATGCAATATGAGGAAGCGAAGAGTAAGGAGCGCGAACGATACGCGACCTACAAGGCCTCGGTAGCGGGAAATGGAGTCAGTGATGGGTCAAGTACCACTAAACGGTGCAGGTCCAACAATACAACTCCTGAGGAGATATCTCGCCCGCTGACAAAGAAGCCGAAGACCGCCACCCCTCAGAAAGGTTCTGATGAATCGCAACCACCTTGATGCTCGTACAGAGATGTTGCTTCTGCATGTAAGGTAGCTATATCACATGCGAGCTATCCTGAGACACAGCTCAGCAGTCAACAGATGAAGCTCATTGAAGCCAGTCTTCTTGCTAAATATATAAACTACCCAGCCATGAAAAATATATGGCTTCATTACCAGCGCTAATAGAGACAGTTGGCTATCATTAACATGCTGCAATGGTGAAATGAAGGCATGGCTGGTAGGATGCGTTCCGAAAATACAGCCATTTCCGGGTGCTGTACTCAAAGTATTTCAGGGCGATGAAGTGCCCAAATCCTTTGTGTGCAACAGCCGTTCATCCTCCGGAGGTGATGCTCATGCGCTTGGGAAAGCAGAATGGTGGCCTCCGCACGTCCTGCTGGAAGATCCTGCGCACAGAGACGGATAAGAACGGTGGGGAAACGGTAACGTTTTCTATGGACGAAGTTTCAAAGAACAGGATCACTGACTTGGCGGGGAAACTGTGATTGAACTTCACGCAGATCCAAGTCCGAGTGAAAGGGGAACCTAGGCCCCAAGCACAAAAAACGTCATTGCCTAGTGGTGCGCCTGAGACACAGGCTAGAAAGAGGACCCACACTGACGCAGTGAAGGTACCTGCAGCGACAACAGCCGACATAGCCCCCTCTGCCTAGTCTGAGAATGGACAAAGCACCTCCAAGGCGCATGTTCAAACATCGGACGACAGGCCGAGCGGGAGCTCCGCTGTCACGCAGCGTAAGACGACCGAAAGGGCAACAGCAGCGTCGAAGACCACAAGCCGCAACGCACCCACTCATGGGACTTAATTGCCCAAGTGGATGCGGGAAGGGAAGAGGACGCAGCGCATTTATTTCTTGAGATGAGATGCCTCCAAATCAATCTACAACACGCCAAGGCTGCCTCGGCAGTCGATATACGATAACCAGATAAGGGGCCTAAAAGGTAAGCTCATCTACGACCATATGAACCCAGGTCGACCTAGAGTTTGTATTTTGGTAAGATATGGTATTAATGGTTTCATTATTCACAGCATACCAATAAGGACCAGATTTCAGCACTGGTAATTGCCGAGACCTCGGTGGGCAAGATAGAGATTATTGTATGCTCAGCTTACCTGCCAGAGGACTCAACGGACTTTGACTTCCTAGCACTGAAGAGCCTGGTGGACTACAGCGCGGAAAGAAATCAACAACTAATCGTTGGAAGTGACGCTAATGCACACCACACGATCTGGGGCAGCACCGACATAAACTGTAGAGGTGAGTGCCTACTTGAAATTATCGACATAAACTGTAGAGGTGAGTGCCTACTTGAAATTATCACTAGAAATAATTTGAGTATATTAAATACTGGCAAAATTCCTCCTTTTATAAATATAATTAGGGAGGAGGTCTTAAACATCACCCTAGCCACATCATTTTTAAGGCATTTTGTCAAGAAATGGAAAGTTTCTACAGAAACATCCATGTCTGATCACCGTCATATTACCTTTGACATTGATTTAGGTCGACAAATTACTGAAACGTATAGGGCAGCTAAGACCACAGACTGGGAGCGTTATAAAGAATCCCTCATGGTTAACCTAGATATGCACAAACGTACCATCAGAAATGTCTATGACCTTGAACTGGCTGCTAGCACTTTAAACGCAGTAGTCATCAACGCCTACCATGAAGCCTGTCCTGTCAAGACAAAGACTGGAAATAGGATCACACCATGGTGGAGCAAAAAGCTAGAGTTTAAGTTAACATGAATTTTGCTTATTTATTTTAAGTTGAGGGCGATTCCATTATCGCGGGTGAAACATTTACACGTATGATTTAGTTTCATGTACTAACTAAATAAAAATAGCTACATCTTAATATGTTAGGTCACAAGTATTTCAAAATAGTACTATTAAAGTCCTGAGAATGAATTGCAATCGCGGATGTTTTGCAAAAGCATAATTAAAATAGAGCAAATTAAATTATAAAACAAACAGCTTATTGCTGTGCTTCACTGTTTACCAAAATTTTTCTCTATGGTATGCCATGCCACGCAGTGCGCCACAGTGCGTGAGTGTTTCTACCATTACTCTCGTATTCGGAAGTGGGAAAAAGTTTGCAAATAAAAATGTACTAGTGAAAAGTGGATCTTAAATCAGCCTGTCGAAAAGGGGGATAAATCTTGTCGCAGGCGATACGAAGAAACGTTCTATCGGCGTCATTGTGGACTTAGCTTTAAGCAGCACTTGGTGCTCAATCACACTTAAACATCTGATAATCCGATTCAAGAACAGAAATATTAAAGGAATGGAAATTGTCGGCAACATAAAAAATTACGAATGGGGAAACTTGGGAAACGATTCTCTTGTAGCCGAACTATCGTCTCTTAATTCGCAATCGGTTAAGGTATGTTACGTTATTATTTTGTACGTTTTTGTATTCAATTTGTGATTGTATGAAATTATAGACATATCCCGGCCGGAATTTATTGCATGCATGACAAAAGTCATCGGCATAATTCTAGTACCTGGCCGTTTCTGGGATTTTGCTGATATTTGGCACCTGATTCGAAATATGCATATATCCGTTTTTGGGGGTCGCCGTTTCGGGGATACGTTTTTCTCTCTTCCCCATGCGTCCCTCGCTACCAAACCAACTGTGTCACTAATGATTTGTCGCCTAATATGAACAGCGACTATGCATTTAGAGTGCCTATTTTTCGACATTCGCACTCGCATTGGCAAAAAACAATATTAACCCATTAACTCCCATACATAAAAAAAAATCCTTCGATTTTTTATTTTATTTATATTTGAACTTAATGGATTTCCAGAAAATCAGTCTTCTCAAACGATATCACTGGATGTTAATGGGTTAAGGAAAATTCAATTAGAACGTAAGGAAAATTGTTAAAACGCCGTTTAGCGCTTCCAACTCCGGACCATTTCAATCCCGGAATCAACGGCACAGAAAACTTTGAATCCCGCGGGGTCTCTCATATATTTATAATAGTGGTACTCAAGCAAGTACATATATAAAATATAAAACTATCACCAAGAAAAATCGCAGCGGCCAAAATGCTGCTTACAGAGAGCCATGAACCGCAACACATTTCGTAGGCCGTAGGCGGTAATGCATAGGACCTCATATACCATCCTAGTATATTTCTGCTCGAGCGTGGCCGTTTTGTAGAGTGAACGCCTACCGCCACCATATAAAGTAAGGTTTTGGTAGGCAGTTCGCCTACAATCCCGTATACTTTGTAACTTTTAATAGACAGGTCGCTTACAGTCTCGTATACTTTGTAGGCGGTAAGCACTGTTGTCCGCTGGGGTGTTGAAGACATGCTGAAAAGAATAAAACTTCTTTATTAAATTAATAAAATATTAAACAAATAAATGAATCAACTGTTTTTGGCCGGTTGAAACGCTGCACATGAAAACTGTTTCAATGATTTCTCAGCAAATTTATGATTATCACAGCATATTTAAAAGTTAAAAGAAATTCTAACGGTGACATAAGAAGCCAAGTGATTGAATTAGAAAGGAATTTGGAAATGTAACTTAACAGAAATTTTAAATAATTTAATTTAATGAGATAATGTATTTTCATTTGATTTAGGTTCTTCAAAATGTTCCTTATGCTGAACTTTGGATGGGTACGCACCGCAGCGGACCATCAACTTTGAAAAGTAACGGAAAAGAACTTTCTGCAGTTATAGGAACAGAACTTCCATTCTTATTTAAGATTTTAAGCATTCGTAAAGCTTTGAGC
>CM035807.1:37347546-37388844 GCA_020466095.1 Chlorops oryzae | reverse complement strand
ATGAATTCATGTTCGTCAATGTAAACAATCAATTTATTTTATAGCGGCCTTAACACGTTCATGCTTGTCTGCAAGCATTGCATCATGCAGAGAACTTTCAAAAACTATTAATTTCTTAGAGTTTCTGCATGTCATACATGCATTTTGTGAATTTACACGGTCATTTTTTTCATCACGCCCGGAATGACTACAAGTAAACGTGAACGTGTAAAGGCCGCTTATGACACTCGCATCATGCAAAGAATGCGAACAAGTATGAGCATGCAAACCCATTTATGCCAGAGAGAGAGAGAAAGAGAGAGAGAGAAAGAGAGAGAGAGAGAGATGTAGTATCTAGAAATACTGCTTATGAATGTAGTAGGCTGGCTTGACATTATTGTAGGATATAGATAAACGAATAAAGAATCATTGTACATTTAGTAATCAGTGCGGGCACATATCTGGGATATTACATTGGCGACGAGAATACGAACCCGTAAAAGGACTATTGAAACGGATCGTTAGAGTGTGAGTTGATAGCGTTAAGTTGAAAATAAGCAATTTGGTCGGATTTAGATGGTATGTTAGTGTTTAATTGAAAAAGAAGTTGTTGGCTCGAGAGATGGAGCAATGAAAAGTCGTGTCCTGTGTATCAGACAAATAAGTTATTTGAAGAGTGAAAGACGTTGTTCGGAAATGTTGTTCGAAGTTGAAAAAAAAAGTTTCGAAACGGCAAAGGCTATTTGTACTAGTGATGAGTTGGAAAATATAAAAAAAATCCAAGTCTGCCTTGACGGGCCGAGAAAAAGTTTATATTCTGGGTTTTTTTTTTTTTTTAATATAAAATAGAACATTTGGAGAGTCAGAAATTTTTATAAATTCGTTCATTTCATTTTTACGATTTCTGACTTCCGGAAATCCTCGTTACGGATTTTTGTAAGGACTTAAGGACACGTGTTGAAAACATAAACGACATGCAACGAGCTGGACGTACAGACGGTCCTCCTCCGTTTGATTTTAAGACGGATGGCAAATGTAGCGGTGAGTGGAAGAAATGGCTACGTGGCTTCGAAGTTTTCTGCCAAGCAAACTCGATGGACGAAGGGCAAGCAAAATTAAACTGCATGCTCCATTATGCCAGAGAGAATGTCCAAACAATTTATTGGGCGCTGCCAGAAGCAGAAGTTGTTGGCAGTGAGCGCAAAGGACCATTGATGTCTGGCTATGTTAGGTTCCAACCAGAGGACGAATACGAACGCGCAATTGCTAAGCTTGGTGCGCTTTTTGAGCCCAAACAAAATACTTCCCACGAAAGATATATATTTCGGATGATGAAGCAAAATCCGGCTGAACGAATTGATATGTTTTTGGTGCGGTTATGCGAGCAAGCCGAGCGCTGTGATTTTGGATAGCAGTTAGATGAAAATATGCGTGGCCAGATCATTTGCAGTTGCCATTCGGATCTCCTACAGCGAAAAATACTGGAACGTGGCTATGAGAAGTTACCACAAATCGTTCAAATGGCAAGAATTTTTGAAGCGGTGTCCAATCAACAAAAGACTTTTACAAAGGAACCAGGTCACCTAAATTCAGTGGTGTCCGACGGCCATTTACAAAAGAATGAGGACGTATGTAAGATCGAGATGAAACACGAGCCTGCGAGGGGTCTGAATGTTTAGCGGAAAAGAAGCTACGATTATGGAATTTCTTGTGGTCGTTGTGGGTTAAAAGGTCACAAAGCAGCAGACGTCTACTGTCCGGCTAAAGGAAAGGCTTGTCACAATTTTGGTCGAAAGGATCATTTTGCACGATGTTGTTTTCGGCTTAAAAGCGAAAAGCGAAGTCGATACGTTGGTAATAGAGAGGTAAGCGGTTAGAAGGATATCAAACCGATTGATGGCTCGGAAAGAGAAGCTGTTCGAATGGTAGAAACTAGTGATGCCACGAATATTCGGCCGCTATTCGGTATTCGGCCTATTCGGCGTCATTTTTCAGTATTCGGTATTCGGCCGAATAGTTAAAATATTCGGCCGAATACCGAATAGTAGAAATAACTTATTAAAAAAATCAGCAGTAACTACAAATTAAATTTTTCTCACAATAACGTAAAAAAATTTAATTAACGAGAACTTAAAATACAGCAGATTTGCATTTTATTCTTTAGAAATATTAAATGTACGCTAGCTTCTTCTAAATTTTTTTTAAAAACATTATGAACAGTGGGCAAATATTTCAGCGGCAGCTTTTGCCCTTGACTCCAGCTAGTCGCGAGTAGGCCCAAGCTGTCTTTACTACGTGCCGAATATTCGGTTGCCGAATATTCGTTATTCGGCCGAGAGGTTGACCGAATATTCGGTATTCGGTATTCGGCCAAATCCACTATTCGTGGCATCACTAGTAGAAACTAATCCGAAGTTTCAATACAAGAGCACCGAAGAAGAATACGAAGTAATTTTTTGCATCGACTCAAATGATAGAGGGAACCGAATTTGGGGAGCAATCGGTGGCGTCGACGTCGAAGTGATTGTGGATTCAGGTGTTCGATATAATATCAGCTGGAGCTCAAGGGAAAAGAAATTGTGACAACACACAAACAGAGTGAAGTCGATGTCAATTTTCGTGCGTATGGTGGGCATTCGATAAAGTTCATGGGAATGTTCACAGCAAGAATCAAGGTTGGAAGAAATGAAATGCTGGCTAAGGAAATGGGAGTGTTAAAAATCGGAATCGATACGAACTCAGCAAGTAGTGATGTTAATGCTATAAATCTAGAAAGGAATCGTAATGAACCACTGGGAAAAATTAAAGAAGGGAAAGGAGTATAGTGACCGAAGTAATTGTGGAACATCCAGGAACCAGGAAGCAATATCACAGATCCCGGAGCAGACATCACCCAAGCAACATCGAGTATCGCAACGGAAACGTACTGCTCCAAACCGCTATCCAAATTCCTCTAAATGAAATTATATATATATATATATATATATATTATATAAAAAGGGAGTAATGTAGTATCTAGAAATACTGCCTATGAATGTAGTAGGCTGGCTTGACATTATTGTAGGATGTAGATAAACGAATAAAGAATTTCTATACATTTAGTAATCAGTGCGTGCACATATCTGGGATATTACAAATATAAGAAAGGAATTGGAAAATTGGGAATTTAGGCTCAAATGACGAAATAATAGAGGAAGAGTTTGACGACATCGAAATAAGTAATGACCAAGGCTCAGCTCTTTGAATGAATAAAACTCATAGTCATCTTATAAAAGCTACATAAATATTTCTAAAATAAATGATTAATGACCCAAAAAGAAAATTAAAATTCATATATTTTTCACACAAAAATCTTTGTTTTTATTGCAATTGATGCAGGTAAATTTTTACGAGTTTTCAACACTTTTTTCTAGTCTACTCCAATTTGGTTCGCTAGTCTACCGTAGGTATTCGACATTTTGAAAATGTCGACAACTCCACAGAGTATTCGACATGCCAACCCAGCATATAATACATATTTACTATGAGTTTGATTTCAACACAAAATATGAGGTAGCCTTTTTATTTATTCAATAAAAGTTAAATTTTTCAATATTTATTCCTATATAAAATTTTTATAGAGAGACTTATGTTAATTTCGGTGGCTAACCCTTTCGGTTGCGCTATTGCTAACTTTATGCACGCCTGCGTTGACGAATTACATTCGTATGCCTTTTGACACAATTGTGCAGTTTAAACTGCAATAACAACTTTTCATATGTGTGCGTGTGTGTTAGAAGGATTTTCGTTGTCATGCATTTGAAGGGACAATGTGTAAAATATGAATTCGTAAAGATAATTTTTTGTGCAAAATCAATTGTTTTGCAATTTCAGCATGTAGACATGATATAAATTTTAAATTCACGGAGAAATAAATTCAAATGTATGTTTTAACTAAAAGGAAAGAGAGATTTTATTGGTTATTTAAGGTTTAAAATCCGGCAAACTTGAAAAGGCTTTTATCTAAAATTGAATTTTTACCACTGTGCAAGTTATATCTATAGTTGTTGTTGCTAATATGTAGCAATATGACAATTCGGGGAAGAGGGTGGAGGAAAAATAAAACGTTAGAATTAAGCTTAAGATTTGGAACACGATTACATAATTCTCTTTGCTAACGCGCGGCGCGAAGTTAAATGAGTTAGAGTACAAAAAATATTATTAATAATCTAAAAATTAAATTTCCAAAAAAAATATAAATATATAAAAAAAATTCCATAGTGAAAAAAGACACTAAAAAATGGAAAGTTTTTATAAATACCACCCTTTGACAAAATGCATTGTTCAAGGATGCAGCGGGAAAAATGAAGCCGGTGTGATTCTTTTCAGAATTCCTGACAACGACAGAGAAGCTTGGTGCCGCAATTTCAAAATTAAGGAAGAGGACATCAAAGTGCATTGGCGGGTATGCAATCGACACTTTCTTCCTGCCGAAATGGGATCTAAGCGACTACCACTTGGAGCACGACCAACTCAAAATTTAGGTATGAATCGGTTTTGTTCTTAAAACGGCATTCTTCAGTTTTTGTGTACGGTTATTACATACTAAGTTTTAAAAAATTAAAAGGTTTTATAGTGTGAACAATCGAGATTGGAGACTGAAGTAATATAAAAGTTTTAAAACAAGGAAGTTTCCAAAGTAATGGTCGAAACTGATTTAGGGATAGTTTCCTAAATAAAATTCCAACCACTATACAAAGAGGTTGCTTTAAATTTGGACTTTTGATTTTAAGAATATTAGTCATAGCTGTTCTTGTGTTTGCATGTTGTTTTTAAATGAGTCTTCTGTGTTTTTGTGTTTATATTTTAGACGTATTTCGTGTAAAGTATTTTGGTCGTGCTACTTCATGTGTCATGTTTTATGTTTAATCGCCCTACGTTTGTGTCCAAATTTTATTTAAAATTCAGGCTAAACATTTCGAATTCTTTCGTAACTTCTTTAGGACATTTGGATGTAGAAGAAAGCATACTTTCTAAAATTCCTATAGTTCAGCACAGAAAGTGCTGTATGCTCAACTGCTCTACGACTTCGCCACCATCTACTGTTTTCTCATTCCCAAAAAACCCAGAAAAACTTAAGATTTGGAAGGAAAATTTATGCATCCGGGAAGACACGGAGAGTGCAGCAATGTATATATGTGGAAAAACATTTTGATGCTGCAACGATTGGAGCCGGAAGACTCTTTTATCATGCAGTACCCAGGAAAGTTTTAATGACGTTTTGAAGATCTGACTGCATTGAATAAACTAAATAGTTCCGCAGAAAGCGAGGTAGAAGAATTCTGTAAATTGATTTCATCAAACAAAAAACGTCACTGCTCCGATATTCAAAAGCAAATACTTCTGAATCTTCAATATGTTTCGCATAGAGCATAACATACAACTTCATGCGCAAAGATCTGAAATTCAATTTGCCACACCCACGCAGCTTAGATCGGTGGAGGCCAGTAAAACACTTGGCTCCAGGATTAAACAAACAAGTCGCCACGACCTTAAATTTGTTTATTGAAAACCTGTCAGATATTGATAGAAACTGCACAGTAATATTTGATGAAATAATATGCCGCAAAGAAAAAAAATAAATTGAAGCGTATGATCAAGTAAATGGGTTTTTAGACTTTGGAAATGGGCAACGAGAGAAAACAATTGCTTCAAAGTGTCTAGTCCTTCTAATCAAGGGACTTTTTACTCCTTATAAATTTATTGTTAGTATTTACTTTTCAAATAGTATTACTGGAATAAGGTTGAGCAAAATTCTTTTAGAAAATTTCAGATTAATATTTGAAAAAGGATTCGTCGTACGATCAGTAACAGCAGATCAGGGCTCAAATAACGTGACGGCGTTGAACTTACTCAACGATCAAGTAGAAGATAATTATTTTGTTCTAGATGGGAAATATAAAATATATGTAGTTGAAGACTACTGTTACTTATTAAATAATGCCCGAAACTGCCTATTAAGATATTATTGATATTAAAACGCCGGATAGGTATGCAAGCTGGGCTGTAATAAAAGAGTTTAATGAGATTGATAGCAAGAATAATTTGCGCTTGGCTCCAAAATTGACACGAGCACACGTCAAACCCAAACTTTTTGAAAAAATGCGGGTTTACCTGGCCACACAAGTCTGCAGTAATACTGTTGCAGCAGGCATAAGATTTTGCCTTAAAGAAAAGCTTTTTAAATAAGAGACTATGAAAAAAGCGGAAGCCACAGCAAAATTTGCACAGGAAATAAATGATTGTTTCGATTTATGTGACAGTAAAGCCTTTCAGAGGAAGAATCCAAAAAAGCAGCCAATTACACTTACAAATGGCAAAACGCAAATGATGCAGGAAAGCATAAAAAATCTTCAGAAACTACAATTTCCAAACTAAAGAGTACGCTGTATATCGGGCCTTATAAAAACTATGAATGCAATGATTGCGTTATCTCAGGACTTGCTGCAAATTCCTGAAATAATATTTTTGCAGCCCTGCGATCCAAATTAGGGAATAACACCAACCCCTCGGTGCGTGAAGTGCAATATTTAAGTGCTCGCCTTCTATCAATGAAAATGGTAACAAAAAAGTATATAAAAGGCAAAAATTGCGATGACGATGACGAAGAAGAATTAGCGTTAAATTGGAATATCCATCCGCCGACATCGGTTAATGACAGTGTGCAAGCTTCAAATCTAGATATGGAATGCAACTTGAATGAAAGTCAAGAGAGTGCACAAGAAGCTTCAAATGTAGCAGAAGATGCTGCTTCACGATACTTTAGCGGATATATGCTAAACAAAGCCACTATGAAAAATATAGATTGCCCACGATGCAATGAAGACAATGGATAAGTTAGACCATGTAAATGAAATGAATCAGATTTGAGAAGTACTGAAATTTTCGCTTTTATATCTTCGGTGAAAACATAAAGGAATTTGCCATTTATGAGGAAAATTCCGTCTGGGTATATTATTTGTCGTTTATGAAAAAAATTCCGGCTGGGTATATTAGGTACACTTTACTACCCTGCCGGACATTTTCGCATAAAGGAAAAATTCATTAATGTTTTCACCGATGATGTCAAGGGGAAAGTTAGAGTACTTCTAAATTCTAATGACATTGTCATCGAGAAAAGGTGTATTCATCGCAATTCCAATGGCATTTCCATCGAAACAGGATGTTATTCATTTTTTCTGTATCACTGCGATTATTCTTGCTAAGTTATCTGTGGTAAACTAATCGATCATTTTCGATAGAGGATAATAAAATTAAACATATTTCGCTTGGCGCATTTTATGAGGATATCAGTTTAAATTTTTTGCGTCTATTTTCTAAACTCTAATTGTTCGACGAAATGTACTTACTTTCTTAGATTTTTTGTTAAAAATACTTTCTCAACAAAACTAGATTGTTCTTTACATTTACAGTTCTTCAGGTGCCATTCAAAGTGAAGGTATGACCGAGGAAACATTCATTTCCGACCTAAGGACTGGCTTCAAACTAACCAAAAATAAATATTTCAAAAACCAAACGCGGGTGAAGAAGATACAAAGCAAAAGCAAAAAAAAATATTACTCACATTAACCAAACCTAAATCTGAATATTTCACCATTAATTAAATTAAAGCATTTCGTTTTTTAAAAACCACTTCGTAACAGCACAAGAAAATGTGATTGTTTTTTTAAATTGAATTAGCCTTAATTTTTCCTTTAAAAATCGACCAATTTCTACATATAAGTAATATCCATTGTTTCTATAACGTATATTTTGTATTAAGTATTACTTTTTCTTAAAACCACTTCCTAATAGCACAAGAAAATGTGATTGTTTTTTATTGAATTAGCCTTAATTTTTTTCTTTACAAATCGAACGACTGAGAAACAAAAAAGAAAACAAAAAATAAAAGAACAAAAACAAAACACAAAACCGTGTTTCATTTTCATTTCGTATCACTCCCGAACGATGACATTTTCTTGCGAAACAGGAGGTATCCACTCCAATTTCGATGACCAGCTGGTGACATGTCCTCTCATGACGGCCAATGCCGCTTGTGTGTAAATTTCATTAGAAAGTTGGTGTAGAAACAGGAGGAGTCGCGGCTCTTATGTCATGCTGAAATCATTGATGGTTTAACCGGGACTTTTCCTGCTGGGTATATTTAGGTCAGGCATCTCCAAAATGGGAAAGGCATTTGTGTTAGTGAGCAAGAGAGCGAATGCGCTGAAAAAAATTTCAACACTAATTGCGTGCGCTCAGTAAAATTTTGAGTTTCCATAACTTGTTAGTAAAAAATAAAATAGTTTTCATAAATCAATGAAATATAAGATTACTAGCGTGGAAAAACTTAACAAATAACAAATATTCGGCTATATAAAGGTGTCATGTTTAATACATTTTTCAATGTCTACCACACCGCCACAATTTTTTATCAAAAGAATACTTTTTAAAAGTTTTGCGCTTAGTTTGTTGCGCTGCTTTGAACAAATGTATTTCAAATCTGAAAATATTTGTTCACAAAAATAAGTTGATGGGAAAAACGATAAAAGCCTTAAAGAAATTTCTCAAAAGCATTTGGGATCATAAAGTAGGCCTTGCATTCCATTTTGATAAAAAATTTTGTAAGTGTTTTTTAAAAAAAAGTTGCGCAGATCCGCTCGAAGTGTTTTCGTCGGGCGATTGCATATAGTAATATAGGGGACACCAAAGAGTATTAATAAATAAAGAGCCGCCAATGTACTCTATCGGCTCTCTTAGCATTTTGAAAATGCTGGCCTCCTTATTACGATCAGCGTTGCCAAAAAAACTGAGCAAAAAGTACACAAAACGGACCTTTTTTTATAGAAAAGGTACGCACATATATATTTTTTTTGAAAAAGAAAAATCACAAAAACTAACGTTATTTTTTCATCATGGTAATATATTTATACAAGATGATTTTTTTTTGTTTTTTAGTCAAAGACTAGTTTTGAGTATAAACTTATTAAAAATACTTTAACGAGCATTCGCTTTAGCGAGGCTCGCATTTAACGAGCATTCAAATTATTTCTATTGAATACTTTATATAACGAGCAAAATGGCAAAAAAATTTTTTCTGCACTCGGTTTAACGAGCAACATAAAAAATCAGTGAAAAATCATAAAGAGAAACAAAGAGGAATGGAAGAAATACAGCCCAATTCTGAATACTCCCGGGGAATTTACATTTCTCGAGACTAAAATTATCATTTTTTAAATAGATAGGGTAAGGAAAATTATGAGTGGATCAAATACCCATTCCCACATATCGTCGCCTTACTTCCAAAACCTCGTATCTACAAAAATGCTGTTTTTCAGAAAACGAAAAAAACTGTTTATCTTACGTAAATTTCACTTTATTAACGATTTTCCTTTTTTTAAACCATAGCTAGGATATTTACTGAAGACTCTGAACTGAGTTTACGGTACGAAGCTCACTAAAGAAGTAGCACTGGCTGATTTTGTCACTTACGTGTTTTTGGTCCTTTAGAAAATTACAAATGTTGTTACTTACGAGGTTTTGTGCGAACTAAAAAAGACGTGGCTTAAAGTTTTATTTCTTTTTAATGTAACTTAAAGCAAATATTTGGAACATAAAAAGAATAAAAATAACAATTTGAACTTAAATTCAATTATTTCAGTGAAAATATATGAAAAAAGTTTGTCGTATAATTTCTCAATCTGCCACTTTGGTAAATATGAGCACTACAAGAGCTGTATTTCTCTAGATACGCCACTGGTTTCAGCTTAACTATAATTGCGGCCTAAATTTGCTTTTTCGCTTTTGTGTCTCTGTTTAAACCGGGACATTGAGACAACATAAGTGCATAATTCCCCAGTAGAAAATATCGCACTGAAACCATCAAAGGCATGCAATGATATTGAGAGTTATTGAAACTATAAGCTCTTTCGGTTGAAATGCCCTCTTTTTTATTTATTTTTATTTTGTTTCATATTGATAAATTATTGACTTAATTATTGCTAAAGACATTTCCTACTTGGTTACATTTTATTGTTTAGAGATGTTATATTCTAACCAAAAACAAATTTGCCGTTTAAATGTCATATGAGCCACTTCAAGTTTATTTATAGAACAATAATTTACATATACGAGGTTTTAGAAGGAATTTTAAGGTAAGCTTGCAGATACGAGGTTTTAAAATTTGCGATAATTATTTTTTTCTCATACAAAGTCACTGACTTGGAAATGCCATGTGGGGCAAAATGCGTTTCTCTATTTTATAAGCTAAAAAAACCAATTTCATAAAAATGTCAGATACGAGGTTTTGGAAGTAAGGCGACGATATTTAAAAAAGATGAAGTTTACTGCCGAGAAAAGTAAATTCCCCGGGAATATTCAGAAACGAGCTGATCGTTAGCCCAGTTTCTAATTTTAACCTTTAACAATCAAAGAAAAACTGAAATCGATAGTCCTGCAACTCTAATGGGGAGTTGAGCGAAATAGTACGCAAATCGACCAAAAATAATTTGGTACATAAAAAGTACTCAGGTGATTGAAAAAGTACGCAATGCGTACTAAAGTACACAAAACGGCAACACTGATTACGATACACTTTGTCCCTATGCCATTTCGTCTCACATCACAAAGCGAATGCTGATTGAAAACAAAAATGCGCAACGCGAGTGCGAGAAACGTGCGCAAATTGACATTTAATGAATGAATTGTGCGTTTGCTTATGCGCAGAGAAAAAAGGGATGGAAATTTTTTATGCTTGTGCGAAGAAAAAATAGCCGAACACAGTGTGCAATATTTGACTATTTCAAATCTTTCTT
Source organism: Chlorops oryzae (assembly GCA_020466095.1). NCBI lineage: Eukaryota > Metazoa > Arthropoda > Insecta > Diptera > Chloropidae > Chlorops > Chlorops oryzae. Next base: position 37,378,033 of record CM035807.1, on the reverse strand, counting down.
CAGACAAGTTCTATTTTACTTGTTATTGATATAATTTTTATAGTAAAATAAAAATTGAAATGTTATCGATTTGTTTCTAGACATTAAGAAAGCTATTTTGCTGAATTTTATATTCATAATTTATAGTTCATGAAAATTTTTTCATAAAATGAAAGGAAGAGAATCTATATTTGCACACTGTATCATTCTTTTGAAATTTTTTTTAGTAGGATTGATTCAAATGAGCAAAATTCGTTCGTGGAAGGACGGTGGAAGGGAAAAGAAGTTCTATATGTATGAGCATAAGAATGCTTGTATTAGAGATGCCAATCCCGGGATCCCGGGATTTTGCCCTTTTTTTCATCCCGAAAATCCCGAGATCACTGGATGTAAGTCCCGGGATACATTTCTTTTCTTCCACATTCAAACCTAAGCTAACCTAAGCAAACCTAAACTTACCAAAATCCCTTTGTAATGAAGTGACATTTGATCTAAAGTAGAACACGCATGCAACACTTATTTATGCATGATAAACAGCTGACTCTATGTTCAGTTAAGCTTGTACCGCGCTGTTCAAATTTGAAGAAAGTCCATATTTATCCGACCATGAGCATTTACAGTAGAACATCATGTAAGTTGCAACTCAAAAAAATTTCTTACGTATTTTCCATGTTTGACTCCATTTCGAAAAACGACGCTACAATTTATAAGGACTCAATATCGAAAGAGTCAAAAAAAATTAAAGCCGTACCATGAGAAATGGCAAATTATTGGATGTTCCTTTTGAAGTACATATGCGATTCAATTCCGGGATTCGTCTCGAAAATCCCGGGATTTTGTTTTAAGATCCCGAAATCCCGGGATTACAAAAATGACGAAAATTGGCATCCCTAGCTTGTATGTATTTAAAAATGAATGATTCAGTCCGTTGAAGACCCATAAAAAAGTTTTTTGAAAATTTCAATTTTGCTATTGACTTCAACAATTTTTTCTCTTACATTTAATTTTAATATTTTGGTAATATTCACAACAATCCTTAAATTTATTGAACAAATTTCAATATAAAGGCAATTCAAAAAGTCTTCTAAAATTCATTTTTAATTTAGCCCCACCTAAAAATTTTACAGCTGAAAATACCAATTTCAGCAGAGGATAAATTTAAAAGAGATTATAGAAGACGTTGCAGATTATATAATTTTTAATATCAAAAGTAAAATTACATTAGCATCAGAAAAACATCAGAAAAAAGATTTTTTTCGATTGCTAAAAATTAACATTTCGTAATAGAAATGCTTGGACCCTAAGCCCGAAAAAATATTTAAGTAATTAAAATTAAAATATAAAAAGGGTCGAATTAAAACTAAAAAAAACTAGCACATAATGTTACAAAAGGTAATCGAAACGACCAGGCTTCGACTTTTTCGCATTTAGCGCCGCGCAAGTCACCCTACAGAACCATACGGTAGTGACTTTGCATTGGTCACGTAGAAACAGGAAAACAACATAAGCGAGCGACTCGAAAAACGATTTTTGAATTTTTCAGCGGCTGAAATTTGCAAAGGCACACAACGGCCAAATACAAACGCACGTATGTACATTGGCGCACACACAAACTCATATATGCGCATAAGTGAGGCACGCAATCGAAAGAATAACAGCCCTGTAGTAAACAGTTGGGCAATTCTCTGAAAAGAACTAGTACATTTACCAGAACTAGAAGAACCAGTGCAATTTTTGGATAAGCTTCCACCATAACTGTACTAGTGATAATTGGAATAATCGTATCCGTTAATCAAAGTTGAACTACAAATCAATCGATAGTGACTGAACATAAATGCTTCTTCTCATTATTTACTTAAGGAAATAGGAGGGAAAAATCAACGATTCTAGTACCTTTTTCCCGTAAACAGCACTAGTATTTAACTGGTGCAAATTTACCCAATTGCCTATAAAAGTACTACAATAGTTCTGGTGCCTACCGCACTAGTGCTTTCCTGTACAGATGTTGTACTGATTTTCTACAGAATTTTATATGGGCAAGGGTATAGAAAAGAACTAGTACTGGTGGCTTTTGCACTAGTAATGTACTAGTACAGCACTAGTTGAAATTTCTGCAGGGAGCACAGCGCTGAAAAACTATAAGACATGAAAACCGTTTCTCAATGCGTAAAGGCGAGAAGTCAGATTTTCGTTTTTGTTTTGATCCTTTCTATCAATTCCTTCATTTCGAGTGTCTTTCTTTCCTCGATTTCATGCTTTGTGAGCGTTTCAGTTTTCAAAGCATAGTGTATCGTAATGCGGAGGCATATATAACTATATATGTCACTCAGGAGCCGTTTCTATTTTGGCTCTTTTCAACACGGTCTTGGGTACCCACCACGGTCTTGGGTACCCACCAAAATGAGCATTTTTCACTTAGGTACTCACCAAAAGTATTTCTCTCTCGCTCTTTTTTTGCCTGCGCAGTAACATCTCTTTCTAACTGGCGCGAAATGTCCCGCCAAAAATCTATGAGAGTGACATATATAGTAATATATGTGCGGAGGCCAGCATCGAGAATGAGTGAAAAATGGGATTCATATAGAACTATAGCTGCAACTTCGGCCAAAAGCTATTACGTGGTACACCACACTTACTATTACGTGGTTCACCACAATACTCGGCTTATGGCGTGGTTCACCACAGTTGAACTTTTTCACCAAATCATGCCATAACGCGCCAAAATTTGGCCGAATTTGCAGCTATAGTTCTATATGATGGGATTCGCCATAGAGCATATAGTACTATAGGTCTAACTGTCGACGTCGAAAGGCCTCTGCCGCTAATAAGAAACTCCCCATTAGGCAGGGATAGGAAACTCAACTCTTTCGAGAAATTCACCAAAAAGCTACCAACAAAAACCTTAAGCAGGAATAGGAAATTCAACAAATTCGAGAAGTTCACCAGAAAGCTACCAACAACAATACGGGCAGACAAAAAGTGGCACTATGATGCCACTTGCAAGAAAATTATAAAAGAAACACGGCGTCGGCTCTGAAAAGTTCATAATTGAAACTTTACTAAATGTATTACGATATGTTTTTGCTCAATGTGCACGAATGTGTTCATTTTGTAATAAATTGACAAACATTTTTGACTACGGCTACGAATTTGATTGTACATAGAATTCAGTATTTTTGCTGAAACAGTGTGATCAAAAAGTTAAGTGGACAGGGTAGAACTAAAAAAACAATTTATTTTTCTCCTTGATATTGAGTTTCCTTGATTAGTTTTATGTTTTTCAAGCTTTTCATATCATTTTATGATTTTGGTAGATATTTTATATGTAATGAACTCGAAAATCTCCCAAAATTAAAAATAAAAGTGGCAATGCATTTCACCAGAGCAGAGCTAAAGATTTCGCTGCCATAGCGTGCTTCTCTTTTCCTCATGCTATATGCCTATGTTGAAGCAGCGTAGCTCTAACACATTGCAGGGATTAGGAAGAAGAAGAGTTAGACCTATAGTTCTATATGCCATAGAGTACGTTGGCGCCTCTTATACTCGTATATATTAATACTCTTTGGGGACACTTACAACAACAACCGAATTCCGTGGTGAACTAGTGATGCTATAATTTTTTGAGTATTCACTTAATTTTGTAACTAAACACACTTGCGATGAATTTTTTGAATGTTTTAGTTCTAATGTTAAACTTTCTTAGTTTTTTATGATAGTTTATGCAAATTTATACCTTTTTCACTTCTTTCACGGCCAAATAATAAACTATCAAATATTAAGTGGAGGTCCCATCTAGGAAACTTCTTTTGTTTTAGCCTAAAGTTTGAAATGGATGATATTGATGGTGCTCTCAAAAAAAAAAAAAATATAAAGATATTAATTGTGTTCAAAAACGATTTCCAAATGTGATTAAAGTCAAAAGACTTCAAGGGCGGATGAAGACAATTTACGACTTTGCCGCCTCAGAAAACAGCCAAATTCGCTCTTTCTTTTATTGACGACCAGAATTTAAACCCGAAAATATGCCGCCCTAGGCAGCTGCATATGTTCTACTCTATTCGGTAAATCCGCCATCGAAAGATATCAAATCCTTCATTAAAAATAGTTACACGTTATTTTTGTTAATTTTGGACCGATCAGAACCATAGGACGAAAAGCAATTAGAAACGAAAAACGTTTCATCAAATCAATACGCCTACTGCGGAGAAAAATTTTCTTTTTATCGTACATGTTTTAAAATTTAAGAAAATATTTCGCCATATTAAAAAATATTTTGATTAAACAAAATATTTTGGACTCCAAAAAAAAAAATATTTCAAAGTAAATTTTCTGTAAATATTTTCTGTTGCCCTATCCTGCAAACACACTACCTGTTAATTACCAGGAGATTTAACTAATAGCGCTAACTATACTTTTTGGAAGTCAATATGAAAAAGATTCTATTAGCTCCTTAAGGGCAGTGTGAAAAAAACTTCCTGAAACAAATGTACGTGTAAGAATTTATCCTTTTCTTTCATATGAACACTCGCATATGTTTTGACATACAGTTGTCTTGCTTTTTCATGGTAGGCATACTGACTGTTCCACGAGTGAAATACCCAATACTATTAACAACAAAATTCGTTAGACATCACGTATATAAAGCATGTACACGAAAAAAATGAATCAAACAATTTTTATTACAACTCGGTTGATTTAAATTCGTTTTCAACAGTTTTGCACTTTAAATAAAGGAAATTTAATTGCCTTTTTGGATATAAACGTGAAGTTAAAATATTTAGCTTGAATATGCAAGCTTACGGACCTTATATCTAACCCTCTTCATCAGCGTTTGCACAGCACTTCTGTTCATTTCAGCGGAAGCTTTTGCCCAGTAATATCTGAAGCTATTGACATCTTTGGTTTGCTTCTTATACCTAAGGAGTTTTCGCTTCATTTGAGCCCAATACCTCTCAATAGTCGAAAGCTCCGTGCAGTTCTGGAGGTTCATATCCTGGTGGACCACAAAAACCTTGTTTCGCTGATACCATTCCATGGACAAATTTTCCATAATTGCATAAGCCAAATCAGGCCAAAGAGTGGTTTTTGCTTTGTGCAGTTGAATGGTCAGCAACCGTTTTTTGCAGACATCTCTCGGATATATATTTCCTGGTTTATGGTTCCAGTTGTTACGAAAACTCGACTTTTCAAGCCACATTGACTAATAGCTTGCCAGATGAGTATTTCTTTGGAATTTATCGAGTTTTTTAATCTTAAATTTTTACAGAAAATTCCCCTCTTATTTGCAGAATAAAAACTGTTGACCTGTAATTATGATTATAGATCAGCTTTGACAATTTTTCGCCTCCATTACAAACATGCAAAAATTCCTTAATGCATTTTCTCGTAGAGTTGTCCAATTGCCGCCGTTTGGCCAATTTATTTTTCACATCGGTGCGATTCGGCAGAAGATTTACCTTAAAGGACTTATTCCTTTCAATTTTCGGACTTTTTGAACATATGCCTGCAGAAATTCCAACTCTTTTGGCCACTTTCGAATTAGAGAGATTAGGATTTCTTTGGAAAGCAAGTTCCAAGCTTACCCTTTTACTTCGCATGCATCCTCTTTTAAAATCCCATTTCCAGAATCTTGACTTAGATAAATCGAATCCATCTGTTAAACTTTTTAAAGTTTAAGTCACCTTAGATTTAGGAATTTTTAATTGATTTCCAAGTCAATTGTGCGACAAACTTTTGGGTTTTTTAACTTTTCGTGCAACAATCAATTTTTTTACGTCTTTTCTTCGGAGCTCATATACAACTGAGGCGAGAAGAAAAAAATTTTTTCATGAAATTAGAAAGAGAAAGCAACAAATACATTGTGGCTTTTTATAGAATATGCTTTACTACAATTAATGCAGTTTTGCGGCGATTTGAGTGTGATTCATTTTTTTCGTGTACATGCTTTATCAGTAGTATTATCAGGCAGCCTTTTAGGTAGGTGTATAGAAAACCTCACGGAAGAACCCCTCAGGCATTACTTTGAAAAGAGGTATTACTATCTGGCAAGAGTACCGGTGGAATATTTTAGGGCTAGCATCAAAATTAAGTAATGCTGTGAAAAAACATAATATTCTGTAAAGAGGTGCAGATCCAAAAAAATTCTTTCGACTTAACAATTTTTATTTCATAGTGATACTTCATCTAGTCCAAAAAAAATTCTTAGCAAGTAGTAGTATAACATAAAATTCGTTTTACAATAAAAAAATTTTTATTTATGAAGAATATTTAAAAAAAATACACTTTTAAACATATAAATTGGTTTTCTTTAAAACAAAATCCAAAACGTGCCTTAAAATGGGAAATATCCCTTAAATTAGAATTGAATCACAATTCTTTTTCAGGTATCGTTATTGTAAGATGTTTATAAATATTTATAAACTATTGCCATGCCTATATGTAACTGAATATTTTCTTTGTTCACACTAGAAGAGGACATTATATATTTCAAAAAACAAATCTGACGTCACGTATTTTCATTGCTTCGCACAAGCTTACGAAATCAAAATCAATGCAACATTCATGCAACCACTCGGGCTAAATGAAAAATGTATAGCATATGCAAAGGGATTTTTTTTCGCTTTTTCTTCTGATTTTAGGTAAAAAAAAATTTAAACTTTGAAGTACAAAAACGGTATAAAGGAGCTCTCAGATACAGTTGGTGTACTCCAGGGAGTTGTCGAGTTCTGTTTTGCCGTCATTTAAGTCAAAACATGTTCATAAAATTCGTAACGGCTTGGGAGCTATTGGCCAGAAATTGTAAAATGAGGTGAAAAATTTGTAAAATTTTTCAGGTTTTTGCTATTTTCAGTTACTAGATAGAGTTTTTTGGGTCAGGTATTAATACAGTTCTTTTCTCCATGTCTTAAGCTAAATCTTTGTTAAAGACAGGAAAATAAAATATTAAACGATTTACGAGATAAAGTCATAAGAAAAAGCACAAAATTGTGTATTTTAAGTCGCGGACACAATTTTCAAAATCGAATTATATTTGAACACGAGCAAAACTAGGAAAACTAAATAAAGGGATTTCCTACATTTATCATGTACTTTCAAGATCTGCAGTCAAAACTTTGTCAACATTTTACGTGTTGCACCGTGTAATTGGTAAGAATCTGTTTATAGTTTAATCTTATTCTTGCTATAACGAATTCCATAACAGGAAATCAATTGATTGGACCGTTTTACTTGCCGCATAGACTCAACGCCATAGACTATTTGAGTTTTCTTCGAAGTGAAGTTCAGAATTCGTTAGAAAATTTACCTTTAAATGTTATAGCAGGAATGACTTTTCAGCAAGATGGGTGTCCCTTGCATTCAAGCAGAATTGTCACTGAATATTTGAAAGAGGAATTCGGGACAAACTGGATTGGTAGGAATGGTCCTATAAAATGGCCAGCAAGATCCCCGACCTGACACCTTTAGAATTTTACGTTTGATGACGAGCCAAAGAACTGGTCTATAATGAAGAAATTGAAAGCCTTCACCATTTGAAACAAAAAATTTCCACTGCTTTTCAGACAATCGGTGAAGAGCTAAACATGGAAATAACCACCACCACAATAAGGCAGCGTTATTTAAAATGTATTGAAAGACAAGGGTCACATTTTGAGCATTTAATTCATTAAAGAAAAGATTCGCATAATTATGAAGGAAATTTTTTGACAGACTTTTCAAAGAAAATCAAAGATATATTTTGAAAATGTACAGGTATTTTGTAGAATATTTAAAAATGCATTCAAAAATGCATCCTACTTTGAAGTGCTATAACTCTGTAACGGTACCTTTTAGGCAAGTGGTGCAAGAAAAAAAAAACATAGCCCTGGACATTAGGTATCGCATGTTAAAATTATTCAGAAAGTTTCCCGGACACCCTGTATTTATTCGGTAAAAATTCTGAAAATCATTTTTTTGCTTTGAAACAATAACTGCGTATTTTACGTTTCCAACCGCTGCCGACGTCCGATTTCGATGAAAATTTATATATAGAATAAGTAAAAAATTCAAAGAATTTTGGCACTTAAACTTGTTCAAAAAACTGATTACAACTAGTCCTTTTTGGACCAGTTTGGAACTAGACCCAAGCTAGACTAGTTGTAATCAGTTTTTTGAAAAAGTTTAAGTTAAATTAAAGTTTCATTTTGTCACCTTGTGTAATTAGTAAAGCTGTTAAAAAAGTGCAAAAAAATATTTAAAAAATGCAGCAAATATGCACGATCAATTTTAAAAATATGCATGAAAAAATGCTCGACAAAATCGAAGTAAAAGTGGAAGTTTGAGGGTTTTTGAAATATAAAAATGCTTGAAGATCCTAAGTGGATATTGAGAATTCTATGTTTTTCCCAACTCAAACTCATCCTTTTTAGAAGATGTGTGATTTCGACAAAAAAATTTTAAAAACAGTAAGCCCAACAAAAAATAAAACACTATAAAATCTATTGGGTATTTTATATGGTTTATTATCGCAAAGAAAGCAAAGGCAGAAAAAAAATAAAGAAAAAAAAACAAAAAAGGTCGCATATCTATTAAATATACATACATATGTAGCAGTATGTTAGGTTGCGACAGCCAAACTTAAATGCAATGTTATTTGATTGACTTTTCCCTCTAGCTATTCCTCCAATACAACTCCTCTATTACAATTAACGATTAAGTGTTTCTTAAGATTGTCGAATAAGAATGATTGGCGACGATCATCGAATATATTTTGTACATAGAAAAGGATCTTTCAACGTCCATCGAAGTTGTAGGTGAAAATTTGAACATCGAAATCTCTCCAGGAGAGAGCGTTTTGCATATTTTCAGCTTTGTAGAGGACTCCACGTAAATCTGTAGTCCATGCGCGAAACATGTTTCATGTAACATTTTCGGAAATAGTGTTTGAAGTGAATGCATTTGTCATATTTTATGCCTAGTTAAGGAATGAGGATAGAAAAAATCAAACTTCGCATTACGTTTATATTATTCTACCATTTTACCTTCTGGCCACAGCAGCGACAGTGAGTCTACGAAAAACTTAGATATTGAAGTGGCATCAGCAGTTTTTAGTAAGACAACATTCCAACAAGTAGCATTTCCCTCTTTCAATGCTGTCGTCTTCCACATCCTCCATCAATCCAAAAATGAAATTTGCAACAAAACGGTGCTCGCTGTCTTGTGTTTCATCCAAAGATACCCAAATACATTACATTTATTTGCCGCTTTTTTACGCATTGCTGCAATGCTTCGGTCGTAGAGAATTGGTACGCATTTGGAACGGAGTGTATTTGCACTTGGAATTGCACGATTCAAATATTAGTGGTATTCAAGCAAGAGTGCAAATCGCAGTGTGCAATATTTGCACTGCTTTTTTTGTACGCAATTTGACAAGTGCAAATATTGCACACTGCGTTTGCACTGTTGCTTGAATACCACTATTATGTGAATAGTGTAACAATGCTTGCGTGGGAAATTTTATGAAGTGGAATGTTCGCTTCGAGTAATGCTTTGCATAAATCCATGTGGAAAGGATTAACTTTTTTGATCCATGAAAGCTGGTCAGCAAAGTTTGATTCGCAAATGCAGTTGATTTCAATTTCCTTGCTGCTGCCGCTTTATGTTTTTCTGTGTTTATATGTTGCTTGACCGAAAATAACTTTTGTGCCGGAGCCTTGCAATCACACAAAATACAATATAATATATCATCATCCGCTTTAAAAACGTTAGGATATCCGAGAACCATTCGCGAAATAAATTGACGTGGGTTTTCTTTTGGCATACTGAAGTCTTTAAATTTTTCAGAAATTGACAACTAATTTCGATCATTCTATTTTAGAGAATTTTGTGAACGGTGCTCAACCACTCACTCAACTTTTTTCGTAGCAAAATGTGTATAAAATCTGGCTATAATGTAGCCAAAACTTTGATTGTGGCTTAATTAATTAAAGAGACTCTTTGGTAGAATTTGTTTTTTTTTTATTTATTCTAGTTCTACCTAAAAGTTTTCGTTCTCTAATACCTTCAAGTTATAACACAAAAATATCGAAATATGTAGCCATTCAAAAAGCAAATTGTAGCATTCTTTTCACTCTAGTAAATAGGCTGCAATTGTTGCTACTCGGCAACGCTGATGGTGAATTACTATTTTAAAGAGAGCAAACATATATGTAACTAGAGAGGCAAGACTATCGAAGACTTTTAGTCCCTGGTCAGACGTATAAAACATGGTTCGGCGAAACTAAGTTCGACAAGAATGATAATTTCGTTTCACAGAAATAGTTTTTCTTGGTTTGAAAAATAATGATAGTAAAATAAATGTTGAAAGCATAGGGAAAACGCCAAAATATGCTCGATTTCACGAAAATTTACTAAAAATGCATGCATGAACGAAAAATCTTGATATATGCAAAAATGCATGCAATACGCATATGCATGTTTTTGATAGCCCTAGTAATAAGTCTTAAATCTAGGATCTAAGAATGTTGCAATAAGGAAATTTAGGTTTTCACCCAAAAAGGTAAAACGGGATTCCGGTTCAGCTTTCAAAGTAGTTCTCATATGAGGCAAGTCTGCCGTGCGATGGACAGTTTCATCCTTAACTAAGTACTTTTTCAACGCATCCCCATGAGGAATATTTTCTGAGATGCAGGGAAGGCCAGAACTTGTTATTTTAGTTACTTCTTCAAACGGCTGTTATGAATATAACTTTATCAACCAAAAAATACAAAAATACTTCATTTGCATTAGAATTCAATGCAGAAAGCAATAGCTTTCAATGCAAATGAAAAAATTATAGTTTCATAAACAATTTTTTTAAATTTGTAAGGGACCGTTTTCCCAGCCGGGGTATTTACTCAGTCGAGTTACTAGGAAACTCTCCTCACAAAAATTTATAAAGGAACTCAAGGGGATTAGTCGTTATAAAGATGTTATTTATTTGGAAATGTGTTCCCTTTTTTAAAGGGAGCGCCTAAGGATAAATTTTGAATAACCTACTCTTAAATGCGTCGGAGTCTTCGAGGAATTTCCGCTATCCGCGTAGTTTCGACGCTTCTGATCCCAAACTGCCGCAACACTACTCTACTAGAAACTGATGCATTCGGCGTAAACGTCCGCGTTCCAGATCGACAACGTGGGCACAGCGATAACTCACCGTAGGCCCCGGCGAACGAGTCCCGCGTATTCCCCTGCTGACTTTCGCAAAACGACCGCGTGGCAAATCGAGCACGGGTATGCAGCGAGAGCTCACTGCAAACCACCGAGCACGATTTCGAATAATTTACAAATTTCCGCAAAAACGTCCGCGTGGCAAATCGAGCACGTGGGTTCAGCGAGAGCTCACTGTAAACCACAGAGCACGATTTCCAAGCATTAAGTCACTGACTCTCGCAAAACGACCGCGTGTCAAACCGAGCACGAGGATACAGCGAGAGCTCACTGTAAACCACCGAGCACGATTTCCAATAATTAACTTTCACTATTTTTCCGCAAGTATTGCGTTAACTTCGAGCACAAGGATCCACAACGTATTTCGTTGGAATCGAGTGCGACGAATCTTCACTTTTTGAAAACTAACCTTACTATTTTCCGCAAGTATTGCGTTTACTTCGAGCACGAGGATCCACAACGTATTTCGTTGGAATCGAGTGCGACGAATATTCACTTCCACTAATCGTCACTATTTTCCGCAAGTATTGCGTTTACTTCGAGCACGAGGATCCACAACGTATTTCGTTGGAATCGAGTGCAAAGAATCTTCACTTTTCCCAAAACTAACTTTCACCGATTAAATTTACTCACTCAAAGATTCGTATGGCTTCGCCAAGTTCTTATTTCCCTTCCGCTTCAGTTCTCCTTATGTGATGGCTTGTCGGCGTCTGGATCAGAAGTGTCGCTCGTTTCTCAATGAGAAACGACGCTAAGCTCTTTTCTCCAAACTTCGATGCTATCGATATATCGATAACTCTTCATCGCGGTGGCGTCCTTTCCCACTTATAACTAACAAACTTCTCACTTATAACCTGGCCTTAAACTACTATCTGGCGGGATTCACATGCTTATAACCTATCCTTAATACTACTATTTGATTGACTGTTCTTATACTGTTACATTACGTGTCCGTGTACTAGGCTTAAAACTAATATTTGGATTTTGCTTTTAATGAACGATGTGCGTATGAAAAGAAAAATACAAGAAAAGTAAAATGAATTAAAATAAGACGTGGCTGTCCTACAGCTTGACTACTCTTATGCTACTTAACTATAACTATGGGTGAGGTTCCTAACAAATTTTAATTTTTCTATGAAAACTTTTCAAAATTTCAAAAGAGTGACAGCTCTAAAAAGAACCGTGGTGGGTGGTCCTGAAAAAGGCCGTTTAATCTTCCGCCACATCTTCCGCAACCATCGTCCTCCTCTCCACTGCTCTCGCCGTCATCGATAAAGTCGAGCTTTCCGTCTTCTTAGTGCATCGTCTCCCTTAGCGCTTGGTACAAAACTGCTGCTAGCTTCGAGAATTCAAGCAAGGAATTCGCTCTCATCTTTCAGTCACGCAAAAACATGTATTTTGCCAAGTATCCGCGAAAAGAATTCTTCTTCCTGGAATATTTTGACAAAAAAGCTTTTGCGTGTCGCCACATCGATTGCACCGTGTTGGTATGAGCTCTAGTCTCCGGGTCTTTTATAGTTTCGCTGTGGTTCACTTTTAAGTGAATATATTCTTCCGCTTCCAAGCAATCATACGTGTTCCAGAAGTCGGATGTAATTGTTGTTCCCGGTTCAATCCACTGCCTAAGATCGGGATGAGCGTGTGGTTGTCCCGCTTCCCCACAGATACGAAAAAGGTGGCTTCACTTTCCATCTCAATGTCTCCAAAGACCCATTGACCTTCGAATCGGTGACCTGTGGTATTTCCGGGCGACATGACATAAGGCACAAATGACATATCGTTGTTGCGACTGCAATAAAGTAAAAGCTGATAGTATTCTCAAAAATCACTTGGAGAACGGGAGTGTGGAGCGCGGCGAGCAGGGGGTGGAAACCTCCTCCTCGAAATCCCATAAAGCAATTATCTACCCGTATTGGACTTCGCGGTGTTTCCGATTTAAGCTTTTCTGCACCAAATCATAAGTCAGTTTGCAGCAGTTTTCCAAAACGCGTTTCAGAAAAAAATACTAATTTATTTTAGCAGGTTTAATTATCACAAACTCTATGTGGTTTTATTAAATTTTTATACCTCTTGCTGTAGAATATCAATTAATAAACAAATGCGGTTGTTCATATACATAAAAAAAAAGATTTTTTATGAGATTTATAATCCATCCTTTTTATTTTTAAATAAATAGTTTCATACAAGTTTCAACATTAGTTCGACAATAGGGACAGTTGTAGCTATTAAAACCATTAATTTGAGCAGTATTGTCTAGTTTAGTAACACATTCAAAACAAAATTTAAAATGCTTACAAGGCAATACAACGGTGTCACTTGGTACAAGCGTACAGATAATGAAAATAGAGGAGTTTGTTCCTTGGGAATTGATTAAATTGTCATCACTGCTATCATAGTCAGATTGTTCGTCAAAAATGTCTTCGTACGGCTCCATATCATAACAAATATGGTTTTCTTACTTTGGTTGAATGCCTTTGGACTTAAACAAACTACCGCCGGAAACATATTGCTGTAATTCGTGACTTTTGTTGTATTCTTTTCTGCGAAGAATGCCAACAAATCTAAAAAAATTTCCATTTTTGGGAATAATCCGTCCCAGAACGCCATTGTAAGCCTCTACGGCACCGGTGGTCCTTATCGATAATTCAAAAATCGACAAATATTTAGGTCCTACCTGAAAAAAATGTATATTAAACATAATATATATTTTTGTTTTTAAACAATAGGTAGGGGAGGATGGGGCTAACTCGTACACTTGACGTAACTCATCGCTGATATGACTTATTGAACTGACAATAGGCTCTGTTAACGCACCTAAACGAGTTGAGTAATTGGCTAGTGTCCGATGTCAATGTTGACAGTGTTAGTATAGCAGGAGCGGTCGTTGCGTGAAGACGTATGTTTTTTTACAACAAAAAAATTTTGTTTGTCTTCTTATTTTTTGGGTTGCAATCTTTAATTTTGCGTGTATCAACAAACGGGTAAGTGCATTTTAAAGAGGAAGACGATTTGCATTCAATTAGACAATGGATTTTGTGAATAAAGTGTGGAAAAAATCTGTGTTGTTGCTTGAAGTCAAATTGGTGTAGTGGGGCTAATTCGTACACTTTTGAGTGGGGCTAACTCGCACACTTTGATTTTGCGTTTTTATGCAAGGAAACGTTTCTTAGCCACAGCATACAGATTCAGAACTTCTTACAAGCCATTTTTTATCATTATAATGCGTTATTTCAGGAAAATGGTTCGCAACTATAAGCAAAAAACGCAAGAAATTGACAAAGAAAATATGAAGTTGGGCGTCCTTTCTGTCCGATGCGACAAATTATCAGTGCGGAAAGCTAATTACATGGTATAAAATGGACGACACTAAACTGCAAATTTCTTTTTTTCATTTGTAGAATTAAATTTTTTTTTTCGTTTTTGTAATCTCATTAAAATCACTTCTTTTTCTATAGAGCATTAAGCTTATTTCTAATTAAAGACTCAATAAATACTGGCTACGCCAAGTTCATCTGCAGCAGAATATATTTTGTCATCACTTTCTCGCTGCATGAAATTTGATCTCAAATCAATTACTTTTTTTTTGCCGTGTAAATTGGGAATTAACTTCCTAACATTTTTTTTTGCATTAGCATTGGCATCATTTTTTCTCTGTTACTACATTTTTTTTTGTCTCTTGCAACGGGGGTTAATAAGACCCTTAAGTTACTCACTCTTATTTTTTCGTTGATCGATATACACGTGCGAGTTTTGTATTCGGGTTTTTGCGGAGGAAAAACAGCTGAAATTCTTTTTGTATATTCCACATAAGAGAATAAGTATTTAAAAGCATACATACAACAAAACTAAATAATATTTGGAAAAAAAAAAAAAAAATTGAATGAAGGATTGGAATGAAAAAAATAAAATTTTTAATTTTGAAATTTATTTGATTTAAAATTAAAAAATTATTTTTAATTTAAAACCCAAAAGAAACAATTATTTTAATTAAAAATTTTAATTTTATTTTGAAAATATTTCCCTTAAAAAGTTTTTTTTTTAAGAAACAAATTTTTTTTGTTGAAACCAATTTTTTTTTGCTTTTGTTTCGCTGTGGTTCACTTTTAAGTGAATATATTCTTCCGCTTCCAAGCAATCATACGTGTTCCAGAAGTCGGATGTAATTGTTGTTCCCGGTTCAATCCACTGCCTAAGATCGGGATGAGCGTGTGGTTGTCCCGCTTCCCCACAGATACGAAAAAGGTGGCTTCACTTTCCATCTCAATGTCTCCAAAGACCCATTGACCTTCGAATCGGTGACCTGTGGTATTTCCGGGCGACATGACATAAGGCACAAATGACATATCGTTGTTGCGACTGCAATAAAGTAAAAGCTGATAGTATTCTCAAAAATCACTTGGAGAACGGGAGTGTGGAGCGCGGCGAGCAGGGGGTGGAAACCTCCTCCTCGAAATCCCATAAAGCAATTATCTACCCGTATTGGACTTCGCGGTGTTTCCGATTTAAGCTTTTCTGCACCAAATCATAAGTCAGTTTGCAGCAGTTTTCCAAAACGCGTTTCAGAAAAAAATACTAATTTATTTTAGCAGGTTTAATTATCACAAACTCTATGTGGTTTTATTAAATTTTTATACCTCTTGCTGTAGAATATCAATTAATAAACAAATGCGGTTGTTCATATACATAAAAAAAAAAGATTTTTTATGAGATTTATAATCCATCCTTTTTATTTTTAAATAAATAGTTTCATACAAGTTTCAACATTAGTTCGACAATAGGGACAGTTGTAGCTATTAAAACCATTAATTTGAGCAGTATTGTCTAGTTTAGTAACACATTCAAAACAAAATTTAAAATGCTTACAAGGCAATACAACGGTGTCACTTGGTACAAGCGTACAGATAATGAAAATAGAGGAGTTTGTTCCTTGGGAATTGATTAAATTGTCATCACTGCTATCATAGTCAGATTGTTCGTCAAAAATGTCTTCGTACGGCTCCATATCATAACAAATATGGTTTTCTTACTTTGGTTGAATGCCTTTGGACTTAAACAAACTACCGCCGGAAACATATTGCTGTAATTCGTGACTTTTGTTGTATTCTTTTCTGCGAAGAATGCCAACAAATCTAAAAAAATTTCCATTTTTGGGAATAATCCGTCCCAGAACGCCATTGTAAGCCTCTACGGCACCGGTGGTCCTTATCGATAATTCAAAAATCGACAAATATTTAGGTCCTACCTGAAAAAAATGTATATTAAACATAATATATATTTTGTGTTTTAAACAATAGGTAGGGGAGGATGGGGCTAACTCGTACACTTGACGTAACTCATCGCTGATATGACTTATTGAACTGACAATAGGCTCTGTTAACGCACCTAAACGAGTTGAGTAATTGGCTAGTGTCCGATGTCAATGTTGACAGTGTTAGTATAGCAGGAGCGGTCGTTGCGTGAAGACGTATGTTTTTTTACAACAAAAAAATTTTGTTTGTCTTCTTATTTTTTGGGTTGCAATCTTTAATTTTGCGTGTATCAACAAACGGGTAAGTGCATTTTAAAGAGGAAGACGATTTGCATTCAATTAGACAATGGATTTTGTGAATAAAGTGTGGAAAAAATCTGTGTTGTTGCTTGAAGTCAAATTGGTGTAGTGGGGCTAATTCGTACACTTTTGAGTGGGGCTAACTCGCACACTTTGATTTTGCGTTTTTATGCAAGGAAACGTTTCTTAGCCACAGCATACAGATTCAGAACTTCTTACAAGCCATTTTTTATCATTATAATGCGTTATTTCAGGAAAATGGTTCGCAACTATAAGCAAAAAACGCAAGAAATTGACAAAGAAAATATGAAGTTGGGCGTCCTTTCTGTCCGATGCGACAAATTATCAGTGCGGAAAGCTAATTACATGGTATAAAATGGACGACACTAAACTGCAAATTTCTTTTTTTCATTTGTAGAATCAAATTTTTTTTTCGTTTTTGTAATCTCATTAAAATCACTTCTTTTTCTATAGAGCATTAAGCTTATTTCTAATTAAAGACTCAATAAATACTGGCTACGCCAAGTTCATCTGCAGCAGAATATATTTTGTCATCACTTTCTCGCTGCATGAAATTTGATCTCAAATCAATTACTTTTTTTTTGCCGTGTAAATTGGGAATTAACTTCCTAACATTTTTTTTGCATTAGCATTGGCATCATTGTTTTCTCTGTTACTACATTTTTTTTTGTCTCTTGCAACGGGGGTTAATAAGACCCTTAAGTTACTCACTCTTATTTGTTTCGTTGATCGATATACACGTGCGAGTTTTGTATTCGGGTTTTTGCGGAGGAAAAACAGCTGAAATTCTTTTTGTATATTCCACATAAGAGAATAAGTATTTAAAAGCATACATACAACAATAACTAAATAATATAAGTTGAAAAAGAAAAAAAAAACAAATAAAATAAATCAAATCATTCGAACCAAAATCAAAAATCGTGAATCAATCCGCCTTTTGAGGTATTGCAGCGCGCACCTTGACTGATCTTAGCCCTTCAGCCTCACCTGGAGCAACCCCACACTTTATTCAAATACTTTAGTTATATTTTCAAGTGGATTGAAACAAATTTTTGCGAGTTATTATAAACAAAATTGTCACTGTTCGAGTTAGCCCCACCCCCAGTACGAGTTAGCCCCACCATTTTCGGAATTTCCGATTTTGAGGTGCCCAACTAATCACCGTCATAACTTTGAAACTACTAAATATATTTTTATATCAACAAAAGCGTTTTGTAGCTGAAGGTGCAAGTTTTAAAATGGTGTATAACACTTGGGTATACAATAAACTTATGAGTGACTTTTTATCTCCAAACCAAAAAGTGTACGAGTTAGCCCCATCCTCCCCTAAGTACCTTCTTCAACCATTGTTTTTCAGAATACAATAAAAATGTAAAAAATATTTTTTGTTCATCAAAAAGTTATATTTCTTGTCGTATGTTCAGGATTCAAATGAAGCTTTCAACGCGAATGAAACATGAATAATTGATTTTTGAGAGAACTGTTTTTTACTATATTTTTTCTAGTTCAGCTGCCGTTTATATACCCAAAAATTTGTGTTTCAGTGGCTCGAAATAAATAGTTCTGATAAGTCGATTTCAATCTCAAACATCGTATCACTTCATAAGCTATTTGAATTTAATTCGCTGGAAGCAATGGCAGTGCCAGTATTTCATGCCAATATTACGTCTAATTGCTTGGCAAAAGTGAAGCCAGCATCCATTTAAAGTGGCCATAACAGTTTTCAAGCCCTTTTGCAAGGGAACTTCAAAATCCGTCATAAAACTTTTCGGCTGGAAGTCAAATATATTGTTTTGGATGTAATTCCGAACATACTTGTAAGCAAGGATATTTCTTTTTGTCATTAATACAAAAATGAAAGGATATATCTGAAAGGTAAAGAAAATTTAAATATAATGTCTTAAAAAAATTTCACAAATACTTACATTATCTTCAAAAAATTGAACATAAATAATCAAAAGTTGTTGGAAACAACCCAGAGGTGCTATTTGGAATGTACCATCCATTAAATATTTGCGTTCGCCAGGAAGCTGAAATTCGTTGTAGTATCCATTAGGGCTTCTGATACAAAAATACAATATGCTATGCCGTCATGATGTTCAATACATGCTTTGAAAAAATGTTTCGGGCTTAATTTATGCTCGGTTTCACCGTAATTACGCCAAATTTCTTTTTTATTAAATGCCTCACCGACATCCAAAGGTGTTTTCGGTGAACGGACATACGCGCTGGCCGCTATGCGCTTCATTTTTATGAAATTGTAAGTGAGCCGTTCCAGGTTGATTTCTGTAGATTTTAAGGATTACAATTTCAAGAAAAATTGCTTTTGTTTTAATTGGACTTACATAGTAGTTTCTACTTCAAATGCAGAACGGGCAGTACTTATAGCAGTTATTTCACCAATAGAGCTAGCTTTTTCTTCACAGCTTTGCTTTATATTATTTACAGAAACAAGCAGGCCCGTGCGCACGGGGGGACTTTTGGGGGTTAACCGCATGCATTCTTATGGAAAAATCAAAAACGTAGCACGCCCCCTGAAAATTCCGGTTCCGGTCTAACAAATATATTATAATCTTTTAACATGAACTAGAATTTTTGTTAAAAGTCATACATTCTTTGACCTTGTCTCTGAGTCGGATAATTCCAGCAAAAAGTCAAGATCTTGCAGAAGCTGTTGAGTTAGCTGATGCTGCAAGAAAAGAATTGCTCGAAAGAAGAGAGAGAGCTTCTGAATATTTCCGAGAAATTTTTGAGAAAGCGTGCACAGCCGGCAAGGAGCATGATATCGAATTGCGAAAGCCGCGGTTAACTGCGAAACAAGCACATCGCAACAACGTCGTCACTGATTCAGTTGAAGATTACTTTCGCATAACCATATACGAACCATACTTTGATACTTTCATCGCTCATCTTCATGATAGGTTCCTCAATCATCGCAATATCCTATCAAATTTCGATTGCTTGTTCCCAAATTAAATGAAAGCTTTCGATATAGAGTCTTGTGTTCAATTATTTACACAATACTCTTCTATCTTGAACAACGACCGTCCTAACTTCTGGACGAGTGAAGTTCAGCTTTGGCATCGACGGATTTCTGGAATGGATATAAAAAATTCACTTGATGCGCTTGATATTTGCAACGCAGATGCATTTCCGAACATCCATCAAATCCTCCGCATAATGGAAATTTTAGCCGTCACTACTGCTACAAAGGAAAGGTCTTTCTCAACATTGCGTCGTCTCAAAACGTACCTCAGATCGACAATGTCTGAAGATCGACTAAATGGCCTAGCCTCACTGAATATACATCGTGAGGTTGAAATCGACGTGGAAACGATTTTGGAACACTTTTGTTTCTGTGCCTCGAAGGGTTTCTTTGTTACATGAAACTCACCAAAACTGAATTGTTTTAATAAAGCCATTCAAATCGTTACTCTTGATTTTTAACCACTTGTTTTGATGAATAGAAAAAAAAGCCCCCCTTGGACAATTCCTGCGCACGGGCCTGATGGGCATTGTGAAGGAATGGTCCATATATAGCCGCTAATAAGGCTAATGAATTATATTGAATTGCAAATATTGGCTTTCGCCGAAAAATACAAAAGTTTGGCTATAGAATTTTGAAAACAGGTTATATTCCCTGATAAGAGTAAATTCTGCATATTCAAAGTGAAAGGTCATCAGATTGTGTGATGGAAAAGAGGCACAACCTTCAATATAAAAAATCTCCGAACGACTGTAAAGCATGACGGTGGGGATTTTATGTTGTGGGGGTGTATAGCTAGTGCAGCAGTCAATAAATTTGAGTGTTTGAGGTTAATATAAATGCAGCAGATTATGTGAACATTCCTAAATGTAATTTAAAGGAAACTGCAGCATGCTTTGCCCTTAGTGATAAGGTTTTCTTCTAACGAGATAACGACGTAAAGCAGACTGTGCACATTACGAAACTCTGAATGCTATTTAATATCCGAAATAAGCTTAAAACGGGTTCCTAATCTCCAGATCTGTATCCAATAGAGGACCTATGGCATCATTTTGAACAGAAATCAGAGATCCCTACCGAAAACGTCAAAGGCAATGCTGAAGGCGGTCATTCTGCTCCAATGATACGCAATAACTTTTGAATCTTCGAAGAAAATGGTTGATTCTTTGCTAGAAGGATAAGTAGAGGTTCAAAAACAACATAGCTATCCAAAGAAATATTGAAGTTCACAAAATGGCTTTTTTTTGGAAAAAAAAACATTGCGTACGCAGACTTTTTATTGCCCTAAAATATGACTTTTTTAGTTTTTGAATTTTTAATTTTGTATAGAATATTGAACGACGATTTAAAGTTGTAAAATTTGTTGAAAATACGATAAAGAAAAAATATAAAAAAATTTACACCACAAAATTTTAAAATAAAGGTGGCTTTTTGCGAAAATGTTCAATCCGATTTGACACAAATACAAGTTTGGTTAGAATAAAACTGACGTAAACCTCAATTTTGGTAATCACATGATTTCAGGTTAGAGAGTGTCTAATTAAAAAAAATATTATTTATCGTCCAGTAACAAAAACAACAATGTCTGTAAGGAAGACCGGATGTAATGATTGGATCGCAAAACAAAGGAGCCGCCATTATAAAAAAAATTGAAAGCTGCAGCAGCTCAGTTGTTGAGTTCAATTCCACCAAATACAAATGTTGAGCTATTGCCTCCAAAAGCTCCAGTGCTGATTAATACACACATTCGTCAAGCGTCAACTAATATTGCAAACAATTTCACACCTAATGCAGAAAGTTGTTTAAACGCAGAAGATGAGTTCGAAAATTGTAGTTATGAAATCAACCAACAAAGCAGTGAGGATACAAATATCGAAGAACCGCCGATGCCAACATGCAATGCGGATATCTTTCGTAATGATTTAGCGAATTGGGCAGTTAGCAATAATGTCACAAATGCTCAACTAAAAAGTTTACTTTTTATTTGCAACAAATCTTTACCTTTCCAATTGCCAGTTGATCCACGAACTTTTAAGCAAACGCCGCGAAATTTGCAAATCGTTTCGTACGACGAAGGGGAAGGAAAAAACTGGCATTATGGACTCAGTCATTCAATAAAAAATGTTCTAGGAAATATTGTTACAAAACCTATGGCAATATCATTGATTGTGAATGTCGACGGACTTCCAATCAATAGCTCCAAAGAACAGTTTGGCCAAATTTGTATAGAACTGACGAAATTGAAAACTTACCGCCTTGTGTGATTGATATCTACAGTGGAAAGGGTATTTTGTTAAAATTATTCTTTGTATTGATTTCTTTATTTAAAATGTTGTCTGTTGTTACTCAAAAGATAAGCCGAAAAGCGTTGAAACTTTCCTCCGGCCAGTGGTGGATGAAGTGAAAATTTTATTAGAAAATGGAATCAAAATCAACGAGCACGCAGTGAAAGTAGGAGTAAACTTTTTTTTCCTGTGATTCACCTGCTCGATCCTTTGTGAAAGGAATTTATATTTTATTGTTTTAATAATTATTTTTACTGCTATATATATTGAAAATTGGCGATATCCAGCCCTATCACAGGTAACATGTATGTACATGTATTTTTTCCGGCTAGTTTATTAGTTGTTGGTCAAGGCATGATTTTAAATGGTTTCGTGCTAAATAAGAAATTACACAAGCCAGCGATGAACTCCCCCTTCTTAATTAAAAGTAACTTTTCTCGTTGGTTTTTATCTCCTAAAAAATACAAAAATAGTGAAAAAATTGCATCACGTCGAGGTTTCGAGGAAACCACCAATAACATTTTTTCTACCAGACATTTCTTTGAACGAGGGTTTCTAAATTGTGATTGAACATTGTTAGAACTTCTCAATGATTTTGTGTCCTAAAATAATCAAACTTTAATCTAAAAACAGAAAAAGCACATACATATATTAAAAAATTGGTGGTTCAAAGTCTAAAACTTGTGATTTTTCTATAAAAAAAAGTAATTTTTTTTTAATTTGAATGGACTTATTTTAATAAATAGGGAATTCTTTTTCAAATCAGAATTTTTCAAATCGGGCAGACCCTAGGGGTACCTCTCATAGATAGACCCATATAGTTATAGCTTTGTATGGTAGCTACCTCTAAAAGTCAACCGATTTTAATAAAACTCAATCAGAGTGTTGGTTATGCAAAAATATGGGGATGTGTGCCAAAAGTTATTGAAATCGGTCGGACCCTAGCGGTACCGAGGTCACTTTATTAATATGGTGACCAGTGATCTGCATTTTTTTCCGTATCATTAGAAAATTTTTTAATTAAAACAATTCCATTTGTCTGTACTATAAAACCGTGGTTTTTTGAAATCTCAGGAACAGTCTTGCAATTAAGATGTCTTTGATTCAATTTCCGCCTGATTTTGTCATGAAATACTTTATCAAAATATAAAACAGATATGTTATCAAAATGGTTTTTTGCCCAATAGAATAGTGCTTTGGGAGCAGGCCCGGACTGGCCCCAGGGCAAATCGGGCAAATGCCCGATGGGACGCTATGCTGATGGGCCGCTTTGCTGATGGGCCGCTATGCTGATGGGCCGCTTCTTAACGATCGAGTGGTAAATTATTCAAGCAAATTCTTTACATGTTTATATATTAATAAAGAAATTTTTTTTATTTCGTCAATCATACATGTAAAGGGCATATTAGACCGGCGAACATGCATGGCCGTCATGCCTTGTATTTCATGCATATATGTATGCCGGTCTAATGTGCCCATAAAGGACTAGTGCAAATATTGGACATTAAGTGTGCTTTTAGACACGCCGATTTTTTGCCGATTTTGCTAAGAGAGGAGTGAAGAGGAAGGGAGCAAGTACAAATCGTTCGCACCAACGATTTTGTGTCTGAAAGCGCAATAAAGCTAGCCACTAACGACAAACGTGTTCGTTCGATGGGTTTGAATGAGATTGCCCATACATTTAAAAAAGGCAACGATTCGTTTGTCCGGTTCTGCATTAGGGGGCAAACGCTCGAAACTCAAATTATTCGTGGGCGAGGGACGGTCGAGGCAGAGAGAAGGGAATTTGCCCCCTGTACTCGGTTGCGCGTTTTGTGCTTGTCATTCGTTGTGTTACAATTTGACGTTTGCTTCACATCATTTTTCGTTGGTTGAGCGTGCGGCGGTTTAAATTTATTAATAGCGCGTTGTTATAACTCGATTAAACAATATGGAACGCAAGTGGGAGCGGCAAAATGTGGAAGCTTTAATTTTAAATATACAGGAAAACGAGTGCCTCTATAATATTCGTTCAGGCGAATATTTGGACAGAACCAAAAAACCGATGATTTTCATTGAAATTCATGAGAAGCTAAAAGATGAAATGCCCGGTTTAACCGTTGAGGATATAAAAAAAAAGTGGAAGACCGTTCGGAGTCAATATATAAGGGAAATCCGGTTGATGGAGAGTTCGAAAAAAAGTGGCAGTGGACGGAACGATCTCTACGAACCGAAGCTGTGGTGTTTCCATCAGTTGTCCTTCTTAGAAACGCACGCTGCAATTAGGAAAGGCGTAGACAACATAGAGGTAATTATTAATAAATTAAAACCTAATAAATAATCATAAAAACAACATTGCGGCGAAAAAATTTAAAAATTATTGTTCTTTACATCTTCGTCATTGCTTTGAGGTTATGTTTGAATGTGCGTGAAAGCAAATAAATTTTGGGGATTCCATGAAATCAAACGTGCTGTAGTGACGTCGATCGACCAGCTCTTCTGAAAGAAGGAAAAATAGAAAATGCACAAGACATCTGTATTTTATGATTCTTAAGTAAGTGCGGTTTCAGACACGCCGATTTTTGGCCGATTTTTCTCGCCGATTTCTTCTTTCTTGGCAAAGGTGGAGTGACCAGAAAGGGAACATGTACAAATCGTCGCAAAGTCGTTGGTACGAACGATTTGTACTTTTTTTTGACAACAAAGCCATACACGCGAAAAACTATCTCAAGCATCGAACGAACATATTTGTCGTTAGTGGCTAGTTTAAGTGAGTCGCTTTAAGCGGCTTACGCAGCTTTGTAAAAACTACCTCAAGAAAATTTCTCAATATTTCTTGAGGTAAAAAAGTAGTATAAAGAAGGCAATCAGCTGTGCCGATGCCATATTAAAAATAAAAAAAAACCACAAAGAATGACATTTGAGCGCGAAATATATTTCTAAATCTGTTGAAGAATGGAAAGTACGATCGATTTACGATATTTTGTATTTATTTACAATCAATATTCAATTAAATCTACATTTTTATTTCTCTTTTAGTAAAGACGTTGAGTTTTTCAATTTCTAATGCGAGCTTTATTCTGACCATATTCATTTAACTCCAAAAAAAGTATCAAAAAAATTAATCTCTTTTTGCAAAAGCTGGAGACTGTCACAAGGATTTTTCTTGCCAAAAATTTCTTACGCATTTCTTGAGCTATTTTTAATATGAAGTTTTCGATTTCTTGCGAAGCTGCGTAAGCCGCTTTAAGCTGAAACTTTTGCAATCGGAAAAGCTCTCATGGCAACCCTTTCAACAACAGGTGATATTTCAACAGCTAAAGTTTAGTTGCCATTTCGTTCTTGATTTTACATTCAGAACATTTGCATCTTACAACGCATTATTTTTTTAATAAAAATTTGAATAGTTTTATGCTCGGTAAGTTTAATTTGTAAGTAGAATATCGCACCGAATGTTTCAAAAGTGCTAAAGGATAGTACATCGCTGGTTTTCATGTGCGAAGTTGCTTGCAAGTACCGATTTAACGTGTTTCGTTTTTTATTTGGGAATTGCCTGCCGTGAGTTCAGAAATGGAAAGGAAGGAAAAACGCAAAGGTGGAGCGGAAAAATTGAGAATTAAAAAGTAAAAACTATTAGAAACCAGTGGAAAAAAATGCGTTAAGTTGACTGATGTTTTAAAATGTAAGTCTGCAATCAATGTTGCAGAAGAAGCAGCAGAAGTAGAAGTAGCAAGTATCACTTCATCTATAAGTCCGGAACATCTACAAGTCGATGATAGTGAAACCGAAAAAAGCCAAGAAAATGCTTATTTTTCTGAATTCGATTCGAACACAAACCCGCTTCGATTTGAAAAAGACACTCGGTTTGACTATTTTACTCGTCCTGAAAAAGATAAACTTGATTTGTTCTTCAAGTATCATCCAAAGCAAGACATTCTTGATCCGGTGTTAAGAAAAGCTTTTTATCGTAACGATGAGTCCAATCGCAGGTGGTTAAGCTATAGTGAAGAAAATGCTGCCTTGTTTTGTTCAGTTTGCTTAGCATTTTGTAAACATTCGAATGCTAACTCTTCTCATTTTTTAAGAGGAATGACAGATAGAAGACATATTCATATTCATGCGCTGAAGCTTATTTCTTAAGATCCCAAAACAGAAGTATGGATAATTTACTTATCTGTAATCAAATGTCTTTACATCGAACACAATTACGAAAAAGGCGCGAAATTCTGCAGCATATAATAGATATAGTTAAATTTATTGGGAAACGAGGCCTAGCATACAGAGGTGACAACCTAGAATCAGCATTCAGCTTGGAAGACGTTTCTGTAGATCATGGAAACTTCTTAGAACTGGTGTTGCTTCTCAGTAAATATGATGTTATATTGAACGATCATTTGAAGGAAAGTATTGAAAAGAGTAAAAAACGCCGGGATACGGAAAAATGCGGTAAAGGCAGGGGATCATTAGTAACTTTTATGTCTAAATCAACTATAAATAAGGTTATTCAAGCTATTGGTAATCTTATAGCCAGGAATATTAGTCGTGAAGTACAAGCTGCTGGCATGTTTTCATTACAAGTGGATACGACTCAAGATATTTCTTGTAAAGACCAATGCTCAATTATTATATTATACGTTATGTTACAAATGGTATTGTATATGAAAGACTTCTTGCTAGATATGGGCACGGGCCTCAATTTTGAGGCCCGGCCCGGCCCGACCCGAAGCAGATTTTTCCGGGCCTGTCCCAGCCCGGACCGGAAAATTTTCAAAGAGGCCCGGCCCGGCCCAGCCCGGCCCGCAAAAAACGATCAAAAAAAATTAGTTTGTAGTTGCAGTAGTAAGAAGTTCTTCGACTATATAACAGAGTGTATTACATATAAACATATTTTTATTTTTTCTTCGACTACATAACTGAGTGTATTATATATTATATAAAAGTTTTTTTTTTTACATTTATTTTAGAAATATTAAAAATAGTGAGGATATAATCTTTCTGAAATATTTTGAGGAAATTAGTGTTTTATATATAAGTACATACTTTTATAGCTACAAAATAAAGCAAGTCATTCAAATAGAAAAAAAATAACTCAAAATTAAATTTAAGCTTAAAAAAAGGAGTCTCTTAAAAAAAAATCATGAAATTAGAAATCTCTCCAAGAATGAGAGATATTGATACAGATTACATCAGAAATTTTTGTTGTAAATGACGTTATTGTTCCATTTTTCCCATGTTTGGGCTGCGACATCTTTGTTCTCCTGAGCCATTTTCAAAGCTGAGTTCTAATCAAAAACTTTTCACTTGCCGAAATAACGCAATGAAAGAAAACGGCCTTAAAAATGGCATAGGAACACAGAGATGTCGTAGCCCAAACATAGGAAAAAAATTGAAAAAATAACGTCATTTACAACTCAAACATTCTAATTTCGTGATCTGTATATCTATCATTCTTGAAATCTCCCTACATATTTTTATTCTTTTACTCATCATCGAAAATGTAAGTCGGCTTTTACACAACCGTATAACTTCACTTGTGCTTCTATTCTCAAATCGAAAATCGGCCAATAATCGATATATGTAAAAGGCCGCAGATAAATAAGTGCCTTTCCGATAAAACATTGTTCAGTGCTTAATAATAGCGGGCCTCTTTTCGGGCCTACGGGCCTGCGGGATTTCAACCTGAGGCCCGGGCCCGCACGGAAAAAGCCCGTTTTTGATTTTTTGGCCCGAAGCCCGTATTTTTTTACCTAGGCCCGGCGGGCCCCAGGCCCGGCCCGGCCCGTGCCCATCTCTACTTCTTGCTATGGCAGAATGCAAGCACTCAACTGGAAAGGAAATGTTTACGTTAGTAGATTCAGTTTTAAAGTCTTCCCAAATTGATATCAAAAAGTGCATTGGTAATTCGACTGACGGAGCTGCTAATATGCAAGGCCAATATAATGGATTTTCTTCATAGCTTTCCAAAGAGTCTCCAGAACAAATTCACGTCTGGTGCTACGCGCATGTATTGAATTTAGTATTAGCAGATACTACTTGTTATTGAAAGTGCATCATTATTTAGCTTGCTAAATGATGTCGCTGTATTTTTTCGTGAATCGACTTACGTATGAATATTTGGGAACAAACTAAAGTAGCCGGAATACAAAACGCCTTTCAACATTGGAAAACACGTTGGTGGTCTAAGGACAATGCTTTGAAGAAAATTTTTGGTTCATTCTCAAACATGGATTCAGCTTCATATGTAACACTTTTATTGACTTTGGACACAATTCAAGAAAATATGACTTTTAAACCAGCAATTCGTGCAAAAGCGAAAGGTTACTTAGAATCATTCTGCAAATACGAGACTGTGATCACAGCAAAAGTATTTTTAAGAATTTTTGAAGTTACTACGCCTCTCTCCAAATACCTACAAACTGATGGCTTAGATGTATTCAAAGCTTATCATATGATATCGCAAGCATGTTCTGAACTCAAAAAAGAAGTCCAAACAAAATTTCCAGAAAGCGGCATAGGAAAAGAAACTTGATACCAGCTGAAGTTTCACGGGATGAAATTATCGCTGACAGTCTTAATGTACATAATATTATTTTTGACACCATCACTATGAGCATGGATCGCCGTTTTCTTGCAAACAAAAAATTGTATGCAGATTTATCTTGGCTTGATCCAAGACGCTTTCCCGATATACGTAAGAATAAGCTTCAATCGGACGAACTGAGTGAGCTAGCACGATGTCTATTGAAAATTAACGACAAAATTACAAGTGAAGATATGCGCATTGAACTACAAAATTTGGCTTTGCATTGGGATAAACTCAAAACTACTGAAATAGATTTTAAAATAGTAACGGAAGGAGAAGAAACTGAAACCGAGGAAATTGAGAACATGGATTTTGGAAACATGGAAGCTGAATATTTTTTTAAATGTAAGGCACGCCATGCATGCAAAAATTGTGCCATTTGTTGCTACAAAATTTTGCACCAGTATAATCTATTGACGAATGCTTACACTTTAATGGGACAAGCCTATAAGTTTCTGCTCACATTATCTTTGAGACAAGTAGCTTGCGAAAGGAGTTTTTCAGCTTTAAAAATTATAAAAAATCGTATGAGGAGCACCTTATGCGACAGTAATTTGAATTCTTTCATGATAATGGCAGTAGAAAAGGATATTCTTATAAACTTAGCATCTGACGATATAATAGATGAAATAGCTGAAAGCAGTGATCTTTTCCGCAAATTATTGACTTCATAAATTTATACCTAATAAAGTGAAAAAAAAGTATGTTTTATATTTTTATTGTAAATTTTTATTTTTTTAAGGTGAGAGGGCCGGTAATTTTTAAAATGCCCGGGCCGAAATTGAGTCCCAGTCCGGGCCTGGTGCAATGCACACATAATTGCTCAAAAAATGTGTGACACATCTGAAAAACAATTGCACACATAACATTTTCTCGCAAAAAAAGGACTAATCACACATGTTGATTACGCAATGTTACTAGGTTTTGTTTTTAAAAGATTGCAATGAAAATAATGTCAAACTTTAGAGATTTCAGAGACAGTTAAGATAATTAGTAATTGGTTATAAATGAAAATGGATTCAAATAACTTCAGAGATGACGATGATGAAACAACAGCTACTGCATTTGTTTTATTTGCATCACATATTTTTACAAAATGCTTGTGCAGTTGAAATTTGGATTGATTACATTACGCGTGCAACGCACACATTTTATTTGTAAAATATTGTTATATGCTTGCCACACGTAGATCGAAACTGATCAATTTCAGAACAAAATTTAAATTTCCTCAATTTCAAATGTCAAATTTGTTCTGAAATTTTTTGAAATTGAGTAATTTCGATCTATGTACGTGTAGCAGGCATATAAGAATTATTTTGAGCAAACAAATGTCCGTCGATTTCATTACGTGTGCAATGTTTATGACGTCAGTGAGCAAATATTCGTGCATTGCACACGTAGTGTCATCTCACCTTTAACAGCATCTTTCGTTTGTGGGTAACTCTCTTCTTTAACTTCTTTCCAAAATTCAATAATTGTTGCAAAAGGTAATGAAAGGTCATACTTCATTCGTTTCAGCTCTTCTTGCAGATCAACATCTTGTTCAAAAATATTGCACGTCAATGGAGAATTATACATACATATTAAATTTTTGATTTTTTTGAAATATTTTTTCACATATATCCGTTAACGTTTTCAAAATTTCCAAAAATTGAGTTTTTCGATCTAGGATGGTAAGTTCCTGAACGAGTTCGTTTGTTTTTGGCATATTGGAAAAGTTTTTTTTCTCTTTTTAATTGACGTGCATCAAATATTTCGCCTTACCGATTATTGAATTATTTTTCCTTGTAAGGAGAGCGTGCAATTTACCTAACCAATCCTGTCATGTCAACAAAAACCAAAGTTAGCAAAAATCTTTGGATCAACAGTTTCAAAAATCGCAGAGGTTCGGTACAGCCATGAATACCTCCAAATCAATCAAA
>CM035807.1:37326605-37347446 GCA_020466095.1 Chlorops oryzae | reverse complement strand
AATTACCTTTAAAATGGCAACAAGTTATCGAACAAAACGGCGCATATTTGACCTAAATCGGGTCATTCTAACTATCTTAAATAAAGCCCTCAATTTAATGCAAAAATAATGGATTTCTTTTTACTACACCTAATATAATCAATTAATCGTTTCCTCAATGGGAGATCGAACAGATAAAGGGTTGATCCCTTTCTTGGAAACAGCCTTTGCTAATAGTCAACTCGCGGTCATCAACGATCAAAAACACGTGCGGTTATCTCGAATGAATTTTAATGACTGACGTTTATACTCATTTATCTTTTTACAAAACATCGATAACTTATATCGACACGCTAATTATGGTCCGCTCAGACGACGAGACACGCGGCAACATGCCACGTACCCAAATCTAAGCCGCAAACGGACATCGTTTGGCCTTGAGACTTATTGATTGTCTACATTTTTTGCTGCCAAAATGGCTCTTTCTGCCAACCACTCATGATTTATGTAATGTGTGCGTACATCCTGAAATATTTTGTCAATGAGAGCATTTTGCGAATCGACGATTGTACAGAAATTGGTTGGCAGTTTTATGCATCCAGTGTTTTCATGGACAGCAACTTTTCCATCGCCGATATCTAATAATTGATTCGAGAATGTTTCAGCGGATGGATCTTGTAACATTTGGACGCGCATGTTTGTTTTTAGCTTGAGTTTTTCAACACTATGCCAAAGTGGCGATGATTTTAAGCAAGCGTTGATCTCCTCAGCGTACGTTGAACGTGGAATGACGGGAAGTGTTTGTCTGAAATCATCTGAAAGGAGTAACAGAGTGCCGCCGAATAGTTGATTGTTGTTTTTTATATCTTTGAGTGTTTTGTTCAACGCCTCAAGAGAATGTTTGTGTGCCATAGTGCATTCATCCCAGATAATAATTTTGCATTGTTTCATCACTCTGGACATTGACGATTGTTTTTTTATGTTGCACATAGCGTCTGGGTTATTTTGAATGTTCAATGGCAGTTTAAATGCTGAATGAGCTGTTCTGCCTCCATCCAATAAAGTTGCTGCAATGCCAGATGATGCAACAGCCAATGCGATGCCATTATTTGATCGTATTTCGGCGAGAATTAGCGAAATAAGAAATGTTTTGCCAGTTCCACCTGGTGCATCCAAAAAAAAGAATCCACCTTGTCCCGCCGAAACTGCCATCATAATGCGTTCGTAAATGATTTTTTGTTCGTGAGTCAGTAGTGGGACATTGCGAGTAACAGTCGCTGCCATTTCGGCAGTATCGTACTGCAGTTCACGATTCGTTTCAGTGTCCATTAAATCCGATGCACTTCGATTTGGCGAACGCATACCGAAATGACTGAGTTCTAAATTGGCAATGGCAACGCATAGATCCTCGATAGCAATCAATGCTTCATTGTACATAGTGTCGCTAAATGGTATCGTTTGATCGTTGCACCGTATACGAATTCTGTGCAATATATCGTCAGTTAATGAATCTTTGTACTTATTCCACAACGTGTCTGCTCGACCCGGGAAACATGTAGTCACCACTATAGCGAATAGTAGACGAATTTGTTTTGCTGTACAGCACAATGCTGCTTCACCAAGCATATCGTCCCTCTGATGGTCGTTTTCGAGCAAGCCGAGTGCAAGGCATGCATCTTTACACGTTGGATACTGTTGTCCATTTACTTTGCGTATATCTTTGAATGACAATGGGCCGGTGACATTAACCAACAACAGTCGCAGATAGAAGCACTCGGCCTGCCTTGGATTGACTGTATATACTCGACCTAAAGTGTTTGATTTAAATAGGCCGGGGCACGCATCAACTGGTATTCCTTGCTTGCGGGGCATCCATTTTTTTGTTTGATTCCATGTGAAATATCGTGGTACTTCGGAATAGATTAATGTTCGCGCAAAGGCACCAAAAATATCTGGACGATTGCACAATTCGAAAAATTCGGTTAGTGTAGTTTTTCGTGGATTTATGGCACGCTGAATTGCTGTCTCGTTGGTGAAAAATACGCGCTGGCCGTTTTCAAGATGGACGGCTAAATGTATAACTGCTGGGTCCCGTTCATGAATTTGGAAACTAAAAATTCGCCAGACAGCTTCATTGGAGCTGATGTACCGCCCCATTTGGTAGCACATTATTTCGTCGTTTTGATTAAATCGATGAGAATTCACATTGGTATTTTGAACTTGAAACACAGCCATATCGCTTCCTTTATTCACATATTTGCAAATATATTTGATGCTCTTAACAGAACTGCAGAACTCAACATTAATATGAGCATTGAATGTTTTGCACAGCAGTGGCGAATATGGTACCACCCAGCGATTGTCAATGTCAATGTCAATGTCATTGATATTTAACGCAAATGATTGTCCACCATTATCAGTATTTCTTCGACGATATGTTGGATATCCGTCGACATTTGTTATCGTGTCATTGGTGAAATCTTTAGGAAAGCGCTTTGCACATTTTCCATCTAACATGCAAGGTGATAAACGATTCAGACTACCACATGGGCCATGAATAATGTTTTTTTTAACAATATCGAACAATAATTGATCGGTAGACGGATCTGGAATTTCCGCGGAAATTACACTATCGATTTCTTCAGGGCGTATTTTTTCGACTAACCAAATTAAAATGTGTGCATGAGGTAATCCTCGCTTTTGCCATTCAACCGAATACATCCAGCAACGTGTTGGACCGAATACGTGTAATTTTGTAATGAAGCTAATTAAAGACTTCAGTTTTTGTTTGAACACACGCGCTGTAATGTCATGGCGATGTATTGCATTTTGGCCTGGCAATAGCAAAGATGTAATCTCCTGCCACTTTGGATTACATGTAAACGTAATAAATAAACACGGTCGTCCGTACTCACGCACGAAAGTCATAGCATCCTGTACGTATTCTTGCATATGACGTGGACTGCCTACGTACGATGATGGTAGAATTACAGAATTACCAATTTCAGCAGTGTCGGCGTTGCTCATGATAGCGTCCCTCAAATGAATATATTCTTCCGCACGCAGATTCTGTTGATTGTTTCGCAGAAATCGAAGTCGTTCGCTCTCTTCCTTCGCGTACATGTCGACCATAAATTGTTGGCACAACTCACGACATCGCAGCATAACGTTGTCCTGATCGCGTCGAGTCATCAAACGATACCCATAGAAATCCTTCGAGCTCACTTTCTTGTTTGTTTCGGCTCCTGTAACAACACATTAATAATATTAATTCAAAATGAGTAATGATGTTCATAATCAGCGTTGGCCACGGAAGCAAGCTGGAAGCAACGCGAGCGTAAGCTCTCGTACGTATACAAAATTTCTCTCAAATTAAAAGCAAAGGCGAGAAGTCAAAATCAATTTAGTCGTACAGAAAGCATCAAGCAGGCAAGACCTACGACGGACGATGCTAAATGAGCGAATATGAACTACTACACACACAAATGTAAATGTAGTGGTGGCCATTACTGTTCATAATGAATGAATTACCTGTTGCGCGATCTCGTTGTTTAATGTTTATGCAATATCCATCTTGTCCCTTCCAGAATATTAGCGGATATTGGAGAGCGTCGTATGAACGGTGTGTGTCAGCGATGAACTCCAGATTATTATTTCTTCTTCGAATCACAATTTCGCGCGTCGCTGTGCGATCGCCAACCATGATTCCAGCAACGTCATCCACAACAGGCGCATTAAATCTTCGGACGTGCTCTCCAGCTGGTGTTTTGTCAGGATTGATGACAATAGCATGATTGTCACTTTCCAATTTGTGCATGTGTGATTTGAAAATTTTCAATAAATCATTGTGCTCATTCAACAGGGTGTCCAGTTCACCGACGATGCGCCTGGCATTAGGCGAATTGAGGTTATTATAACCGCAACGTGCATCCACACGATTGATGTCCTCACCGCCCATAAAATATATTTGTAAAAATTTGTGTGATTCGTTTGTCATTGGCAGCAATGAGCCTATTTGGTGGTACACTTGGCCTCTGATTTTGAACGTTGAATTGAATTCTTGACCATTTGCCGCAGTATTGCGAACTATTTTTGTTGCTCCGAAAGAACTCATTTGGAAGCATGCATTGAATTTCCGAATGGATTTCAGGAACAGGTTTGAATCTGGGTCTGTCCCAATGAGCAGGCCGTTCAATGGTTCTGGTGGTGTCTCAATTTCTGGTATTTTCACTTTTCCTGATGCGCAGCACATCCCGGCTGACTCATTTTTGAATTTAAGCGCATGACAATGGGGACATTCTTTGTCCATAGCACCAATCACCACTTTCGGATGTGCGGAATATTCAACATCTGGCTCGTACTCAAATGCGAGACGAAGGAATGAAGCATATGTAAATGCTCGATGTACTTGTTGGCGTTGTCGGTCATTTTCTCTATTTGTGTTAACTACGAACCGCCGCGCTTGTCTCCGTTCCAATTGTCGTTGTTCTATTCTGTGAGCTCGTGACTCTTGTGGTTGAGATGCGCGCAATCGCGACATCCTCTCACGCACATTTTCGTTCCCTTCACCTATTTGTGCGTCTCTTCTGTTTTCGGCAAATTATGGTGATAAAAACATCAAATAGATAAAATTCTACTTTTTGTATACCGAATATATAAATCCAGATAAAAAATACAAATTAGGAACGAAAATTTCTCTCAAATTTTTGATTCCAAATAAAAAAAAAAACATAACATATAGAACATAAAAAAAATTTTTTTTCGGAGTAGGTTGATATTCATTTGTGAAACATGCCTGTAAGTGTCGATCCGACTCTTTCTCTCTCCCCATCACTCTCAGCCTCTCTCTTCTGCTCTCTCTCTCTCTTTTTCTTTGTCAGTAAATCATCTTTTTTGATTTTTTAAAATTTGCAATTTTCGCGGTTTGTGGTAAAGTCATTCTTTCAAAGCTATACCGTACATTAATCTACGCGTTAACAGCTTTCCAACGATACCCATTTCACAACTTTAGGATAAGTGGTTTAAAATTTGACAATTACTCGCGTACTACCTCACCCAACGCTATGAAATATACCTTACGTCCTATTCTCATACCTACCTGTGTCAGTAAACAACCTTTTTTTTGATTTTTTAAAATTTGCAATTTTCGCGGTTTGTGGTAAAGTCATTCTTGCACAACTATACCGTACATTAATCTACGCGTTAACAGCTTTCCAACGATACCCATTTCGCAACTTTAGGATAAGTGGTTTAAAATTTGCCAATTACTCGCGTACTACCTCACCCAGCGCTATGAAATATACCTTACGTCCGATTCTCATACCTACCAAATATGAATACCAAATTTCATAAAGATCGGTCCAGCCGTTTCGGAGGAGTTCGGTAACGAACACCGTGACACGAGAATTATATATATTAGATAAAATTATATACATGTGTTAGTGCTCCTTTTTTTCTCTTCTTCTTGTATTGATGCATGTCCAGGTGAGTTTGTAGAAAAAAAAAAAGAAAGAAACTACAAAATATATATTAAAATCAAAACATAAGACCTACAAATATCACACACACCCTCCACACATACAAACGATGACGATATGCTCAGCATCGACGGCTATGATATCGACACGGACGATTGGGGAGGCTATGCA
This sequence comes from Chlorops oryzae, assembly GCA_020466095.1. NCBI lineage: Eukaryota > Metazoa > Arthropoda > Insecta > Diptera > Chloropidae > Chlorops > Chlorops oryzae. The sequence continues at coordinate 37,341,819 of CM035807.1, read as the reverse complement.
GTCGAGGCGGAAGAGCCGACCTATCCTAAAAGATTGCTGGTGGACGACTGTGCTGGCAGAATTGAGGTGGCGGAGACCGAAGTAACAAATGGAGTTCCCATCATTTTGCGTCGCATCATTCGCGATATGCGCACGACACAAAAGAAGAATCAACGCCTGAAATGCATGAAGATTTATAATGGAACTATGTACCAAATTCTAAGCAACGGCCAAAACACCTGACCGTAAGGAAAAAAATTAGTGAACCAGGAGAACCTGCAAAATACCTGGTGATCTGCGAAGAAAGAGCTTCCAAGAAAGAGAAGGCACCGCGAAGCGTTAGCGACACAACCAGCAGCCGCAAGAAAATCCAATACAAGGATTAAGACATGCCCGATATGTTTTAAAAGAAAACGAAAAACACGAAAATTATTAAGATAAGATTGGAAAATTGTAAAAATGTATTTAGAATATGTCAGGTAAGCATGAATTAAAAACAAAACCAAGTACCTGTTAAATGAAATTAATTTATATAAAAAAAAAAAAAATAATAAAAAAAAAAATTAAAAAAACATATTTTTTGATATATATATAAATATTTAATATAAAAATGAATTAGCAATCAACACGAATTGAAAAAAAAAAAACATGAATTACGATGTACAAAGACTCAAAAAACACTCAAATTTCAAAAATACTTTACCTTCTAACATTTTTAAGCAACCCGCCACCGCAAACAACATCAGCTTATGATTATTTAAAACCAAAACTTCAATTACACTGGCGCCCAACGAATAGCTTTCTTCCTTTTCTTCTATCTTTTCACATTTTTTTTTTCTCCTAACGTGTAGTTTTCTTTCTTTCTATTATATTTTTTCATTTCTAATTTTTTTTGCAAAAAGAAAAACAAAGAAAAAAAAAATTAATACATTTTTTTCTTAATTCCGTTGAAATAATTTTTTTGTAAAAATTTCTCTTCCGATTTGTTTTATTTGCTTCCATATATAAAGTGAAACCTCTTTAAAAGTAAATTTTAATTTTATTTCTCTTTCTATCTCTTTTTTTTTATCTCTCTCTCTTTCGTCTCTTTCTTTCATATGCACACACCGCGTAGGGAAATTAGTATTGTACAGGGGGGTTAATTTTTTAATTAATTTTTTTGCAGCAAGCTCTAAGCAGATAAAAGCTGGAGACCTTATGTGTAGAAAATTTTTTTCGAAAAAAAAAAAGAAATTTCTTTAAAATTTTTTTAGTATTGCAGTGGCAAGGGGGCTTCGCCAGCAGGGATCAGTCTCGGGAGCGAATTGCTCCTTGTCACAAACAAACATATTGGGGAAAATGAAAAAGTTACCTGACAATCCAGTAGCAATCAGTTTTTGCACTGTGGGTCAAGTAACATTAGAATTCAGACAAATTAGGATGGGGGATTACTTTGGCTCGAACACGACAGACGGACAAAAAAAAAAGGTGACCACAGGTAGCCCAGAAAAAGAGCTCCAACACCTGTAACTCGTTATTGGCACAAATTAATAAACAGTTTTATATTTTTTTTAAATTTTTTTGAAATATTTTTTGTTTAAAATTTATTTATTTTTTTTGAAAAACCAGCAGAATACAGAAAAATTACTTACATATATATATATAGTAAATGGAACATTTTTGTTTTCGATAAATTTTCCTGTTTTTTCTTTTGAATGGCAAAAGTCCATTACCTGCGAATATCAATTTACAATAACCACACATACAAATACAAGTAGAGCTAATGCAAATAAAATCATAATATTTTATGGAAAAACATTTGAATAATAAATATAAGTTTGATTTCCCATCTGACCAACGTTTGACCAGGAACCAGTCTAGACGGCTGCAGCAGCTATCAGCGGTAAACGCTCCTTCCAGCACAGTACCATTTCCAACAGATCCAAATTTAGTACCACTCTGTAAAGAAATAGAAAATCCATCAGTCTCTCTTAGTTTTTCATCAAAAATCGATAAAATCTGTGAAATGGCAGATAAAGCAGAACAAGAGGCAATTAACCACCCATTAGATCAAATAAATGTTGTTTTCGAACAAGACCTAGTGCTAGATCAGCCGGGCGAAGACAGTAGTACGAATGCAAGTGCACCACTGCCACAGCAGCAACTCGCTGACCTGGCAATCATGATGTCTACCAACAACAGGTACATGGCTGATTGCGTAAAAATGTTTAAAGACATGCATGAAAAATATGGAAGAGTAGAGGCACGGTTGAGCAACCTAGAAAACAATGGCTCCCATACTAGTTTACGTCCACAGTCGACATCAGCAGAACAACCACAAGGAACAGGACCTAATTTTAACCCAAATGTACAGTTCGACCACTCATATATAAATAATCCTTTAAGACCTATTGAAGTCGAGAGACTAAACAAATTCGATTTAAATAAATGGCAGATTAAATTCGACGGGTCAAACAAGGAAATAACCGTTGAAAGTTTTCTGTTTAGAATTCAGAAGTTAGCTGAAACACACGGTATAACGGATAATCACATTTTCAATAATTTTCATTGTTTGCTTAAAGATAACGCGGCTAAATGGTACTGGCAGTTGTTAGAGGACAACAAAAATAATCCTGGGTTCGGATATAGCCAAGTACGAAGAGAAATTAGGAACCATTACAAAGCCAGTCAGACCGACTTTGAAATTATTCGAGAATTGGTTGAGAGAAAGCAACAAATTGGAGAAAGTTTTGAAGACTATTATACCGACATACACAACATTAGTTTCGATTACAAAAGAGGGTAGAAGAAAAAGAACTGGTAGAGATCATAAAAAACAACTTACGTGGTCGGCTCGCCACAATGATGTTTTCCAGCAAAGTCGCAACCTTATCTGAATTGAAAGCTGAATGTAGAAGGGCAGAAAAAGTCCTGAGAGATGCCAGACCACGACCTAAACATGTAAATGAGGTCCAATATAGCGAAGTAGCCATGGAATCCATTGTTCCATACGCCTGTACACAAAGTATAGATGCATTACATCCAAACAAATTTCCTGTTCAAATAACTGAAAATAGAAAGTTTAATAGTGAATTGCCCCCACAGAAACAAACACCAAACGCACCTGTTCACAATTCAGCCTCTTATTTTCAGAAGACATCCAACTTGTGTCCATCTCCTTTCCACCTGAATTTATGCTTCACATGTGGGATGCCTGGGGATTTTCTTAAAAAGAGCAAAATTAAAAATGAGAATGGTTGTAAAAGTGCGTTTCATGAAATGAAATGCTTTCTGTGTGGTCAAAGCGACTCTTATTGTGTCTATGAAGGCGGTTTAATTAAACTAAATTCTAATTTAAACACTCAACTGGCGGAGGTATCCGGAGCCCCGAGCCAGCAAGATCCAATGCCGGTAACATCACCATTTTGTATCGTCCACTTCAAATAAAAGCTGCAGAGCAAAAGCCAGAACAGCGTAAGTCGCTTCACCAGCGCAAAATCGATTACGACAAAGCTAGAGCTAGAATTTTCTGTGAATCGTTGGATTAAAATAAACAGAATAAAAGGAAATTCAAAAAATTAGTAGGTTAAGAGAAAAGCAAAAAATATATAAAAAACTTAGAAATAAAATAATTTCGTCTGTATGTACAATACAAGGAGACAACCGACTATTTGCAAAGACGAAAATAGGTGGAATTGAATTAATGGCCCTATTAGATTCCGGGGCTACAACTAGTTGTATAGGTAAAGGGGGCATGAATTTACTTAAAGACCCTTCGATAAAAATAACTAAACTTAATCAAGAGAATATAAGGACAGCCGATGGAGGCGAGACACCCATAATAGGTATAGCGAAACTACCAGTCCACTGGAATGGCAAAATTAAAGAAATGGACTTCTGCATTGTTCCTGCATTACAGCAGGATGTTTATTTCGGAATTGATTTCTGTTATACGTTCGGAATAAATTTATTGGGGATAGATCAGAATAAACCTAGCAATGCAGAAGCAATTCAGGATTCCATCTCGGAAATTTTTTCTGACGAACCAAGTTCAATGCTTAAACAACACGAGTTAGGAGAAAGACAACTAGCCGATTTAGAAAAAATTAAACAAAAATTTCCATCACATGCTACTCAAGGGTTAGGGAAACTACACCTGGAGGAACATGTTATTGAAGTAAACGGTGAGGGTATACCCATAAAACAACGCCACTACCCCGTATCTCCAGTAATCCAAAATATGATCTTTGAGGAATTAGACCGCATGCTAGCATTAGGAGTGGTAGAGGAATCCAATAGCAGTTGGAGCTCCCCGATCACACTAGTCAGAAAACCTGGAAAAAACAGAATATGCTTAGATGCTCGAAAACTCACTGAAAGAACGATTAAGGATGCCTACCCGCTACCCAATATCGACGGCATTCTTAGCCGACTACAAGATACGAAATTTATACCTGCCATTGACCTTAAAGATGCCTTCTGGCAAATCCCTTTAGAGTCAAAAGCGCGCGAAAAAACCGCCTTCACAGTACCAGGACGGCCTTTATATCAGTACACAGTCATGCCTTTTGGGTTGTGCAATGCGGCACAGCGCATGTGTCGACTGATGGATAAGGTCATCCCAGCTAAAATTAGAGAAAGGGTATTCGTTTATCTTGATGACTTGCTAGTTTGCTCAAACAATTTCGAAGAACACCTTGAATTATTAACTAAAGTAGCTTCTTGCCTAACCAAAGCCGGATTAACGATCAACGTTGAAAAAAGGAATTCTGCTTCCAAGAACTGAAATACTTGGGATTCATTGTGGGCAATGGTCACATCCGCACTGACGAAAGCAAAGTGGAGGCAGTCAAAAACTTTCCGATACCAAGAACACCGAAACAGCTCCGGCGATTTCTCGGAATGTCGGGCTGGTATCGCAGGTATTTTAAGGACTATGCCACAGTAGCGGCGCCACTACACAATTGTCTCACTAAAGAAAAAATGAAAAAGTTCAGTTTGGATGAAGACGCTCTCATAGCATTTGACCAACTTAAGTTAGCTATGATTCAAGCACCCGTGTTAATTAACCCAAATTTCAATAAACCTTTTTCATGCAATGCGATGCATCTAGTGAAGGTGTAGGCGGGGTCTTGTTCCAACAAGATGAGGAAGGAAATGAGAGGCCGATCGCATATATGTCCACGAAGCTCAACAAAGCACAGAAAAATTACAGTGTGACAGAATTGGAATGCTATGCTGAAATACTGTCAGTACAGCGATTTAGACCATATGTGGAGGGACTCCCATTCACCATAATAACGGACCATGCCAGCCTAAAGTGGTTAATGAACCAGAAAGAGTTGTCAGGAAGATTAGCACGGTGGAGCTTGAAACTCCAGAGATATGATTTTTCAATTCAACATAGGAAAGGGTCACAAAATATTGTACCGGATACACTTTCAAGGGCCCATATGGAGGAAATCCAGGTGTTTAAACCAATAGAAGTCAATCTTGATTCCGATGCATTCCAGTCCCTGGTATATAAGAATTTGATTAAGGAATTCCATGAGAATAGTGAAAAACTACCTGATTTCTGAATCTCTGAAGGTTTTCTTTACAAGAGAACACAGCCTTATAATGGTGATCCTATCCAAGAAGATCGTGCCTGGAAGCTATGGGTTGAGTTGACTATATTAGCACATTCATCTGAAGCTGCAGGCCATGGGGGTATACAAAAAACCTTGGAAAGATTAAAATTGAAATATTATTGGCCGGGTATGGTAAGGGACGTACAAAAGTTAATTAGCAGTTGTGAGATATGCAAGCAGAATAAATCTGGAAATTTTATTAAAAGACCAACCATGGGTATGCAACAAAAGACGCTCAGACCTTTTCAGCGGTTATATGTTGATTTTATGGGGCCATATCCTAGAACAAAAGAAGGAAATGGTTTCATATTTGTATGTCTGGATCATTTCTCAAAATTTATATTTTTGAAACCAATGCGCAAAGCAGTGACAAACGAAGTTGTTAAATATCTAGAGCAGCGGTGGGCGAGCGCTATCCCGCGGGGCGCTGCAAACTGCGCAGTCGGCTACACACGACTTGTGCGTGAATCATGAAAACGCTCAGTCGCTCGCTGTCAGTCGTACTGAGAACTTGTTCTGCATTGTTGTTGCGAATACATAGCGAGAAAAATGTTTCATGCGAAATGGGAAGAAGAATTTTTGTTCATTGAAAATGCTTTCGGTGAGGCTCAATGTCTTATTTGTCATTACATTGCAAACCGATGCGCTGAATATTATGTGAAAAGGCATTATTTTTCGTGCCATAAAATTTATAGCGATATAGAGGGAGACGATAGAAAGCATTTATTGTCGTCAATAAAAGAAACTTTTTATGAACACATATTACAAGATTCGTCAACCTCAAAACGAGCCTTTGCAGAACAAAAAGAAAAGGCGTCTTTCGTTTCATTAAAAATAAATACAGAAATAAACTATCAGACGGACACCTTCAAGATCTAATACGGATTACAAACTGTGAAGAAGAAATACTTCTGAATGATATCCTTGACTTTACTAAAGGCAACTTTTGTTAGCTGTAAAATTGTAAAGTGTATTATATAACAAATTAGCATTTGCTGATAAAAGCAAAAAAAAATTTAATTAACACCTAAAAATTTCCCACTTGGTTTCTTTTGTTAGTTATCGCTTGCCGATCGTACCTACGCAAACTTTTCTCTCAGTGCTTTTGTCGAGTTGCTACTACGCCATACGCAAGTGCGATAAGTGCAATGGTGTTGGTGTGCCCATCTCTGATCTAAAGAAAGAAATTTTCCATTCGTTCGGAGTACCAGAATTCATCCATTCGGACAATGGAAAACAATTCACGTCTGGAACATTCAAAAACCTGTTAGACAAATATGGTGTTAGTCATGTGAAAACTGCTTTTAACTCGCCGCAAGCAAATGCCTCAGAAAGAGTGAATCGTTCAGTATTGCAGATAATTAGGTGTTTCATCAAGTCGGATCAACGCACCTGGGACCAGCACGTGAGCGAGGCTGCTTTTTGCTTTTGCTTTGCGTAGCGCTTTTCACAGTGCGATATATTTAGAACCCTACTACATATTGTTTGGAATCCATATGATGCAGCATGGTGCATCCTATAAAATTAGCAGGAGACTGCAAACTTTAGGCCATGAAGACTTTTTGATTCAGAATCAATCAGATAAACAACAGATAATTCAAGATTGGGTAGTGAAGGAATTAAAAAAGTCACATGATAAAAGTACCAAAACGTATAATCTACGTAGTAGAGAAGTAAAACTCAAAGAAGGGCAAATGGTATTCGGAAAGAATTACAAACAAAGCAACCTTGCGGAAGGATACAATGCCAAACTCGCTCCCAGAAACGTGAAAGCCATAATCTTAAAATGCATAGGGAATTCTTTATACGAATTAGCAAATACCGCAGGCAAAAGCATTGGAGTCTATCATGCTAAAGATCTGTTTAGCGCATAAAATCAGTAAAAATTTTGTTTGATAAATGACGAAGTCATATGAAAAGAGCCCGGCTAATACTCAGTCGATAGAGCATTAGGGCGTGGTCGAAGCCACACGTTGAGGATCCTGAATAAACAAGTAAGATGTAAAAATATTTTTTTTTTAAGAACCAATCTATCCTTTTTTTATAAATATAGTCCCCAACTAACAAAATAGGTCGAAAATAAGTCGATTCGACTGCGTTTAAGGGCACACTATTTGTTTGACCTGACCTAAATAAAGCAAAATTACGTCCATTCGACGTTGATTCGTCGAAAGTGGGGAATAGAATGGAAGTCGATTGGCAGTAATAATAGGGCATAATAAGGCATTTAGTTGTTAAAGTTAGGGAGTTAAGAATGCAGTTCGACCAAAAATAAGTATAAAAGAAGTCAAAAGGACGTCGAAATTACGAAATTTTCACCTAAACTGGGCTTATGAATTAAATGAATTCAAGTAGAGAAAAAGAGAAAGATATAGGTATAATAATTTCTTACTTATTAATATGTATTTACACATAGTGCAATGAATGAAAGAATGAAAATTCTAGCAACTACTTATGTTATTTGAAAAAAAGAATAAATAAAATATGGGTTTTATGGAAAAATATTTTCGATTCACAAAACCAAATTATATATGCCAGCTAAGATTTATGGTGAAAGTATTTCTTGCAATTCTGAATTTTTCACGGGCCATTTCAATTATGAAAAATAAAAGAAAATTTTATTTAAAAAAATTTTTTTTTCATACTGAAAATGATTGAGAAGAAGAATTTGCAAACTGAAATACGAAACAAGATGGCAGAACGTAAACATGGACCACAAAGTCGAATATCCTTGTTTTCTTAACCAAATAGGTCAAATTCCAAAAGGTATTCTAACTTATTGAGGCATTCTAGAGACATTTCGACCTAATTCGGCGTTTTGCCTTTAAATCGCCTTGAAAGTAAATATTCCGCCAAAATACTCGACATTTCACAATCACGTGCGTGCAATGTACATTTAGCGCAAATAGAAAGAGATATGGCGTGACGTCATGAAGGAGTTTTTCATGACGTGGTTGTTGTCTTGCATGTGAATCAAGGGAACTTTTGTGTTTTATTTTTATATTTGAAGAGCTTAGGAACAAAAGGTGACATTTGCACTTTTTATTTTTTTGAGTAAATTGAGAAATTAAATATTAAAAAGTAACTTTTTGCCCCAGAAGCAGCTTTTCAAGCTCATTTTTCTTCGAAGCAAGTAACTTTTTAAACTAATCTTACCGGATGATGATAAAAGTCAACCTTTTGAGTCGTATAAAAATGAAAAACCCAAAAATTCCAAACACGTAAATGTCACCTTTTGTTCCTAAGCTCCTCATTTAACTAACGATTTAATTTAAAAATCCTATTTTATTGTATAATTGTTTAACCATTTTATATTTCCCATAAAACTGTTTTCGGTTTAAAATGTAATCCTTCAAAATATTTGTGCATTTCAAGTTGAATTTTTAGTCGAAATGAATTCAGATTCTAGAGCATGCCTGTATATGATATGACCATCTACGAAATTCATCTATATTAAGCTAACGATATGTCTTTTTTACTCTATAGAAAAATATTGAAAACATTACCTACTATTTTCAAAAAAGAAAAACATTAAGGGGTCTCATGCAAAACATTTACACCGTGTAAACTGAGTTAAGTAAGACAAAAAGTCAAAATTTCATACAAAATTTGACAGTTTTATTAACTTTTCTCAGTTTACACGGTGTAGCTGCGTTCCATGAGGACTCTTATTGTAATTTTAAATATTTGAAATAAAACACAAATTTACTGCATTTGTACATAAAAATAAACATAAATAAAACACAAAAATTGGCTTGAGTTACACTCAAAACAACATTAGCGTCATATGAGAAGTTCTGACGTGACGTCATTTGCGCAGTGAGAGCTGAGAGCATCATGCTCTTTGGCGCTACGTAGATCAAAAACATTCACGCTCTTATGAATTGGGCAAATATAGGGCAGAACAGCGCATATGATTTTTTTAGTTTGACTTATTTCGTCCTAATCGACAATTTGACTTTAAGGTCGAAAAATCAAGACTACTCGACTTATACGTTGAAGTATCCAATAAAATAAGTCAATTTTTGCCTTAATATAGCCTTTAAAGTAAAACGGACTTGATACTTGAATTTAAGGTAAAAATTTGGTTTATATGCCTTAAAAACTTCAGATAATTTCGAAATCAAAGTCAAGTCACTTCTAAGGCATTAAGGAGGGCATTTTTAACATTTTTTCAACCAAAAATTTTATTAAAAGTTGAAATGACTTTGAAGGCATTGCAAAGGTAGAATTTAACTAATTTCTACCTTGAAAAAAAGACTTTAAAGACAGGTAATTTATAAGGCAAAAAAAACGGTCAAAAATAGGGAAAATTCAACCAAACTAGGTCGAATGGACTTAATGCTGGTCAGATTTCCCTATCCTGCTTGTTGGGTCATGTGAAAATGGAGACTTACATTAAAGCAGATTGAAGCAAAGCATATTTTTTTTTTACGGGGTTTGTTCCATGTCGAGTAGTCCACTTCGCTGCGGACTCCGCGATATCGACGAATCCGAGCCTGTTATGTGGCGTACGTGCAAAGGAGAGAGAAAGGAGAAATTAATGAATGTAGGGAGAGAATTGAAGACGGGAATATAATTAAATTTTGTAGAAAAAAAATATATATATATATTTGTGTACAAAAATAAAATAAAAAGAAATAATATTATATATATGTATAAAAATATATATATGTGTTAGTGCTCTTTTTTTTCTCTTCTTCTTGTATTGATGCATGTCCAGGTGAGTTAGTAGAAAAAAAAGAAGAAAGAAACTACAAAATATATATTAAAATCAAAACATAAGACCTACAAATATCACACACACCCTCCACACATACAAATTTTACATACATACCGCACACCAATTTTTTTTCGGTTTTTTTTTTTTGCAGAAAAGCAAAGATGAGCAACGATCAACGAAGACTCGCAAAGCTGAATGCCCGTACCCACGCCAAGATGGTGCAGTAGCAAAACGGTTTGACCACCACCAAAATTATGCCAGCAAATCTGTTGGAAGTGTACGACCACCGGGCAAAGCGAGTTAAACTTGCCGAGCGCCCCAAAATGGCTCCAGTACCAAAAGCCCTAACCGCTACCACGGTGGTGACGCAACAAAAAGCTCCAGCCACCCACGAGCAAAAAGATCTGAGTGACGATGACGATATGCTCAGCATCGAAGGCTATGATATCGACACGGACGATTGGGGAGGCTATGCAGTCGAGGCGGAAGAGCCGACCTATCCTAAAAGATTGCTGGTGGACGACTGTGCTGGCAGAATTGAGGTGGCGGAGACCGAAGTAACAAATGGAGTTCCCATCATTTTGCGTCGCATCATTCGCGATATGCGCACGACACAAAAGAAGAATCAACGCCTGAAATGCATAGAGATTATTTATGGAACTATGTACCAAATTCTAAGCAACGGCCCAAAACACCTGACCGTAAGGAAAAAAATTAGTGGACCAGGAGAACCTGCAAAATACCTGGTGATCTGCGAAGAAAGAGCTCCCAAGAAAGAGAAGGCACCGGGAAGCGTTAGCGACACAACCAGCCGCCGCAAGAAAATCCAATACAAAGATTTAGACATGCCCGATATGTTTTAAAAGAAAACGAAAAACACGAAAATTATTAAGATAAAATTGAAAAATTGTAAAAATGTATTTAGAATAAGTCAGGTAAGCATGAATTAAAAACAAAACCAAGTACCTGTTAAATGAAATGAATTTATATTAAAAAAAAAAATTTTAAAAAATAAAAATCAAAAATAAAAATAAAAAATATATAAAAAAAACATATATTTTTTGATATATGTATGTTATATATAAATATGAATTTTTAAATTATTATTAAAAAATGAATTTAAAAACCAAATGAAAACACTGAACTCAAATTTAATTAAACTTGTATATACAGTGAACTACGGATAAATGCAACACGAATAAATGCAAAAACCTCATAAGTGCAAGGTGCTTTGAAGCCTTTTTAATGATTGCCCATGAAAACATGCACGTATTAATGCAAAGAACGCATAAGTGCACAAGAATTCGAGCAAAAAACATGTTGCATTTCTCCGTACTCTACTGTAATATAAAAATGAATTAGCAATCAACTCGAATTATTGAAAAAAAAAAAGAAAAAAAAAACATATGAATTACGATGTACAAAGACTCAAAAAACACTCAAATTTCAAAAATACTTTACCTTCTAACATTTTTAAGCAACCCGCCACCGCAAACAACAACATCAGCTTATGATTATTTAAAAGCAAAACTTCAATTACAGTTTTGCTCCAAAATCAAGCGTTCTCTGTTTGAGCTTTTTGGGAGATTCCAATATCAGATTTGAATTTTGACTCATTTTAACAATTGAATTAAAAATTTTAAAACGAACGAACTGTTCTGGGAATTAACTGGTCTCGTATGAACCATATATAACAATATATGCCACTCTCAGAGATATTGCGCGGGACGTTTCGCGCCAGTTAGAAAGAGATGTTACTCGGCAGGCAAAAGAAGAGCGAGAGAGAAATACTTTTGGTGAGTACCTCAGTACAAAATGATCTTTTTGGTGGGTACCCAAGACCATGGTGGGTACCCAAGACCGTGGTGAAAAGAGCCAAAATAGAAACGGCTCCCGAGTGACATATATAGTTATATATGGTATGAACTTATATGTTGGAAAGAGACGAGCATCTTTTGAATAGATGCAAAAAACGAACATCTGTAGACAAAGGTATCCGGTACCCGATAATATCGGCTACGCTCAAACGTATCGATGTTATCCGGTATTGCCGTGTATCGATACGTATCGGTTAATATCGATGTTTTTTCCCAGCCCTAATACCTATACACAGAGAAAAAAATCAACCAGAAACTGGTTAAATCAAAAGGAAAATCATACAAAACGGCTTCAACAAGGAATATTTTTAATTTTAACAATTTTTCTTGTTGAAAAAATAAAAAATTTTCCTTTTGAATCAACCATATTTCAGGTTGAATTGAAATGAAAATTTTCAAAAATGGATTTAAATTTAAATTGTTGAACCAACCACGGACGTAACTGAAATGACAAGATAATTTTTAAAATAAAAAAAATTTCCAAAAAAAATACCTATACAAGAAGATATGTCAAAACAAATTTAATTAACGTTCTAAGCAAATGGCCACAGAGCCCTCTGCTGAAAATAACCCCAAAAATAGCCATCAGATGGACTTCATCCGATTGTGTCGCTCCGTTGTCGTGACTGCTTTCGCAATGCTTAAAAAGTTCTAAGATGAATACATATCTTATATGTGCTATTTTATAAAACAAATGAGAATTATACCGAACTAAAAGAAATGTAATTTAACATTTTTCCTTTCAAAGCAACCAAAAATGTTGTTGACTCAACCACTTTTCTTTTGAAATTTTTGTTCCGCTCGAAAATCAAAAGGAGTGTGAATAAAAATGCGCCCTTTTAAAAAAAATCATGGTAAAGTTCGCTCAGTGTACTCTTTGTACGAATCTAAGCCTTCTTCTTTAAAAATGTACCACCTTTAAAAATTTTCAAATACGAGCACTGATCCCTGCCTTCGTTTTAAAAATTTTTGCAGGCCCTGTGCATACAAAATTAAAGTTTTACTTTGCACAGTGTACATATATTAAACGTGCAGAGTATGATGATGTAGCAATTGTTCTTTTCAAAAATTAATCAATTATGAGTGCGTGAAAAAAATTGCAAAAAATTCTTTGGGCCATTTTGTTACGTCTTATATGTTCATCCGCATAATGCTTATGAGAATTGTAGGTTGAAGTAATGTAACTAAAGAGTGTATAACCAAAGACCTTATAACTTAGTTAGTAGTAGTTAGTTATAAGGTCTTTGGTATAACCAAAGAGTATAGATATAAAGAGACTCCAAAGTCAATTTCTCGCTCACTAAGCGCTTAAATGTGCGGTGGCTATTAGCTACCGAACATATAACAAGTTCGAGAAGCGGATTTGGTTGCATAGAAAGGTTTGATTTTCAGTTCGCTTGCAACTGAATGAGTATTATATTTTGTTTTGTTTTTAGTCCTCTTGAAGTTTTCCGTTCTTCGTACGCTGATTGAAATGGGCAAAAGGAATTTGGGATTTTCAATATGCTTTTTAGACTTTGTTTGGATTTTTTTAAGCAGCCGAGAATCTGTATTGGTGTGAGTTTTGATTCTCTGTTACTACGTTTATGCGTATGCCTTATTTGCAAATAAATATAATATATTGCAAACAGCAAATTTCCCCACATAAACGCTGAGTTGAATTCTTATTTGCAAATAAACAAGTCGCGAAAATAAGTCGTGAATAACGAAGCTATTTGCAAATAAAGCTCAAGGTGCTGCCACTTATTTTTGACGATTTTCCTATTTTCTACGATATGGTATAACTAACCCATGCAAAACATAGGCTTCCGACAAATGAATATGTTGCCACGCAATTGTATTTTTTAGTCGGGCAGCACTGAAAAAGTTTCCCTATTTGCGTATTTGAAATGCCGTATAAACAGTGAGTTAACTATTTGCGAATTATTTTTTATTTGCGTATAGCTGACGCATAAACGTAGTATGTGTGTCAGTTAGCGATTTGAAAGGCGTTTTGCAAATATAAATGAGGAAAGCAATTTTTCGTTTTTCGGAAGGGACCGTCCATATATTAAGTCAGCCTATTTTTGACCATTTTAAACCCCCTTCCCTCCCCACTGTATGATGACGTAATATATGGTCGGCCCTAAATATTATTTTTATAAACATTCATAAGTGTTTGCACATGAAAATAATTTTTCCATCCCAAATGAATGCAAAAAAGTGGCAATTAAACTTCGTTTGGAATTTTCGTTGGTTGTAATTAAGTCCTTCGTTTGCTATTAAAAAAAAAAAAAAAAACTAAATACTTTCTACGATCCGACAGGGCTCGAACCCGAGACCCTCGCATTCCAAGTCGTGCACCTTATGCACTATGCCATATCATGCCTTACAACAATTGGAGAAATTACATGTGTAATTTAAGTTGAATTTAGTATATTCAAAGGTGAAAACTTATTATGTCTTACCCGAATATCAAAATAAAATAGTTGTTTGACCCAAATGAAATATAGATTTTATTCCAATCAGAGGTCCGGAGGAATGCATTTATTTGTCCATATGAAAGTTATTGAAATATTCTCAAAAATTAAAAACATTGCACGCACAACGCAAAGACTAGTTTTTTCGCATCACAGTATTTATATATATATATATATATACACATATATATATACTGTTGTGCATGCGCTACATATTAGTGACTTTAACCATAAGCAGCGAATTCCAATGGAAAAAAGGTAAAATTGGCTCGCACCTGATGCAAGCCTTTACCCAGAGTCTATGTTGTTGTTGTTGTTAAGAAAAAAGGAACGAATAAATGCAAAAACCCCATAAGTGCAAGGTGCCCTGAAGCCTTTTTAAGCATATTCGTAACAATTAAAACGAACCGAAAAGAAAACCAGTTTTCGTTAGAAAAATGCAGAAAAATGTAACAACAAAGTATGTGTCACTAGCAATTCAATAGGATTTTTGGAGTCCGAAAATTAGTATAAAAGGAGCCTCATCGCCAAAAGGAGCTCAGACTGACGTTCAGTCAAAGGGTTTTT
>CM035807.1:37292759-37326505 GCA_020466095.1 Chlorops oryzae | reverse complement strand
ATTTTAAGTTTCCTCGATCCCATGTCTTCCGGCTTAAAATGTCTCGAGCAAACTCGTGACAATGAATTAAGGACGTTCGGGTCCACCTGAATGTTTTCACACCAGGCATCCACGTCGGTTTCAGGAATACGAAACATTCGGATTTCTTCCGCATTCCTGCCGGCACAACCTCCAACAATGCATTTATCAAATTTTGCTTTCTTTTCCATTTTATTTAAAATCGAATTTAAATTACACAGTTATAAAACAACGGAATGTAGCACAACACGTCTCGACGATATCGAATTACCAAAAGAAAGAAAAATCTCAAATTTCTAACAGGATTATCAAACTATAGAGTGGAACCACATTAATAATATCACCTTGCATTTATTATGCGCTAATTTCTAAGAACTTTGGGCATTCAAGTTTTTGGCTTTTGCCTGTACGAATATGCGAAAATTGAAGAGTAGGCTGAAAATAGCAATAGGCATTCAATTCTTACGGAAGTAAGTAGAAAAGCTAATCTTTTCTGTTTCTATTTTTCGACGTTGCCAAATTTCGACAAATTCAAACGGTCAGTTGTAATTTATGAATGAATTCCATATTCGCTCACACTCAAAATTCTTTCCTTCATTTAGCTACGCTGCCAAGTTTCAAGCAAAATGGGCGTGCGTATTTAATGAATGAATAAGAAATTCGCGCATTCTTCAAATTACTTCCACGTCCTGCGTACACTTTCGAGCTAAGCCAACCTGTCGAATCATACGCCCAAACACGCAATCGAGCATGTTGCAGCTCGGTAGCTAATAACCACCGCGTATCATTAGAAACCTTAAGAGATTCGAACTTCTACTTTGGAGTCTCTTTATATCTATACTCTTTGGGTACGATCGTCAAGCGATAACTAACAAAAGAAATTTTTAGGTTTTAATTAAATTTTTTTTTGCTTTTATCAGCTATAAATTTTATGGCACGAAAAAAAATGCCTTTTCACATAATATTCAGCGCATCGGTTTGCAATGTAATGACAAATAAGACATTGGGCCTCACCGAAAGAATTTTCAATGAACAAAAATTCTTCTTCCCATTTCGCATGAAACATTTTTCTCGCTATGTATTCGCAACAACAATGCAGAACAAGTTCTCAGTACGACTGACAGCGAGCGACTGAGCGTTTTCATGATTCACGCACAAGTCGTGTGTAGCCGACTGCGCAGTTTGCAGCGCCCCGCGGGATAGCGCTCGCCCACCGCTGCTCTATATTCTTTTGTCTCTCAAATGGCGAAAAAATTATATAATATGATTGTCTCTATTGGTTCAAAAGTTACAGATTTTTGACCGACCTAACCTCAGTCTGAACCACTGTGCGACGCTTCCTGGTCGACACGTGTCGAACAGAACGGCAGGATTGCCTGCAGGTTCACGCACATAAAGCTGTTGTTGAAAGGCATCACCGACAGAGGTGCGAAACAGGCTGCAGGATCGGTTGAACAGAAGGTTCAACAGCGTAAACCGGCTGCAACTAAGGTAGCACCGGCGCAGACGGCACCAGCCTCTGAGCTGCCATCTTCAAGCGCGGCAGCCATTCGTCAAGGCATCTTGCGACCACCTGTGGGTAAGCGGGCGCCAATACCGAAGTAGCGTCCTATTAACAAGGGGCCACGGAGGGCACGACTACAGAGAGAAGTCGTTTCCTCTCTAGATACGACCAAGGCACCTAAATGAGCACCCTCAACGTGCTCCAGGCGAACCTGCATCACGCAAAGGGAGCGTCAGCCACCTTATGCAGGACTTTCGCCTTGAAAGGACTAACCATAGCGCTCATTCAGGAGCCATGGGTAGTCGAAGGAAAGGTGTGTGGCCTACAACATCAATAATGTAAGTTGATCTATAAACGTGACATTGAAATGCCACGGACTGCATTAATGGTCAGAAATGGTACCAATTGCATTCCTATTCCAGAATTTATACAGACGGACTTGGTGGCGGCTATGTTCGAGGCCCCTACTGAGTGTGGCACCCGGGACATTGTTATAGCGTCGGCGTACTTCCCGGGCGATGTTGAAGAAGCTCCACCTGAATCAATCAAAAGATTGGTAAGTTATTGCTTTTCAAATAACTTGCAATTTATTGTTGATTGCGATGCCAATGCGCATCATACCGTATGGGGTAGTACTGGAGTTAATAACCGGGGGTGACGGCCTCTATACAACAAACGGCAGTGAAACACTACAACACTTGCTAAACGTACATTTTCCCGGGTCCACGGAGACGACCTTGATGTAAATCATGTTTCAAACTATGATCAACCTCACAGCAGACTCAGGTCTCTGTCAGGCCTCATATTTGACACTGACAAACTAAGATGGGCTATAAGTTCTTTAAGTCCACTCAAGTCTCCGGAGGTAGACGGCATTTTTCCGGCTCTCCTTCAGAACGACATAGACGTCCTTTCTGAAAAATTAATCGCCCTCTTCCGGGCTACTCTCTGTTGGGGGTATATAACCAAACCGTGGAGAGAAGTAAAAGTGGTCTTTATACCAAAATGTGGTAACAGACCCAGTGAAGACGCGAAGTCTTATAGACCAATAAGTTTCACATCTTTTCTTCTGAAAAATATGGAACGATTAATTGATCGTTAAATTCGTGGGGAATTGTTGAATACTCAACCTCTGCTTCGCACTCAATTCGCTTATTCTAAAGGGAAATCAACCGAATTGGCCTTGCACAGCCTTGTGTGTAAAACTGAAAAAGCCCACTATAACAAAAAAAGTGCTCTCTGCGCTTTCTTGGATATAGAACCAGCATTTGACAACACGAGCTATGGCTCAATAACAAATGCTCTAAGAAATAGGAATATCAATTCCAACATCATATCTTGCATTGAGGTTAGGCTTCGAAACAGAAAAATTAAGTCGACTCTAGGCAACAGCACGATAGCGGTGAGTGCTGTCAAAAGTTGCCCACAGGGAGCGGTGTTGTCTCCTTTACTGTGGTCAGTGGTTGTCGACGAGCTCTTTATTTACTTAGAAAATAATGGTTGTGATGCCATTGGTCCGGAAAACACGATAGTTGTCTGTCCGAGATTATGGCAGGACACCTTCGACGCGTAGTGACGTGGTGTGACGGTGATGGGCTTGCAAAAAAAAAAACCGCAGAAAACTGTCGTGGTTGCCTTTGCGTTGAAACGTGAGTTTAGTATCTTCCTAGGTGATTTTAACATTCCCTATTCCAACCAAGTAAAATATTTGGGACTTATCCTCGATAGCAAACTAAATTGGAACACTCATTTCGAAAAAACCTATACTAAAGCACTAAGAGCCCTATGGGTAACGCGGTCTTGTAAAGGAAAAACTTGGGGCCTTAACCCCAAAATTATTTTCTGGATCTACCAGGCAGTGATACGTCCAATTTTCACATATGGGTGTCTAGTCTGGTGGCAAAAGGTCACGCAAACTAAATACATGACCATGTGTTCAAAACTTCAGAGACTTGCGTGTCTCTTAATAATCGGTGCGATGAAGACATGCCCTACAGCAGCACTTGAAGCTATTGTTGGGCTGACTCCCTTGCACATTCACGACGAAACATCAGCTGCACTTTGTGCAATTAGGCTGAAGATACCAACCAAACAGCTTCTTCCTGACTATGGTCATCAAAGGATTTTGAAGTGGTTTGGAATCAACAAAATACCACTTTGCGTGAGTGATTTTATTGACGCAGAGCTCCACTTTGGAAGGAAATTTAAAGTGCACTTCCCATCCCGGTCAACGTGGTCGAATGGAGGCCCTCAGATTGACCCCAAAAGCTTGATTTGGTACACGGATGGATCAAAAATGGATAACGGGACTGGTGGAGGTATATATGGACCAGGCACAAGAATATCGGAACCTATGTGCATATGGCCTAGTGTCTTCCAAGCCGAAATCCACGCAATAAATATATGCGTAAGATCCATAATCAGCAAAAACCCCGCGGGCCAAAGAATTGTCATATTTTCTGACAGTCAGGCCTCTATTAAACCCCTATCATCTTGGACGTTTAAGCCAAAGCAAGTCCTCAAATGCTTTGGACTAGAGTTGTAAAATTAAAGAAAAAATCGATTTTCGATTAATCGAAGACCTGAGTTATAAATCGATGTTGGATGATTAATTGAAGCAATAAATCGATTAAATCGATTTATTTTTCATTTTTTCCAAACCTATTTTTAATGCCTATTTTTTGTTTTCTGAAGTTTATAAAATAACAGAGTAACAGTATTTTTTTAAATATTCCTTCGCGAATGGGGTAAAAGTCGAAAAATAACAGTTGCCGTTCAACGCAACTACAAAGGGGAATTGCCAAAGAATCGAAGAGCAAGATTGACTTATGTTTAAGCAGTCAATCAATAATTGAGGTCTTTTACACTGTAGAAGTTGCAGATCGGAGGAGGAAGAAGAACCAGCAAGCCACCTCATGTGTCACTGCCCGACTTTGGCCAGGAGAAAATCCAGGCTGCTCGACTCCTTCTTCTTCTCCTCCCTCACCGAGCTAACATCTGTTCGAATAAAAGACATGGCTCGCTTCATAAATGAGTCTAACTGGCTCCACCAAAGGTGTAACTAGGAAGGCATGCCTTCCCTCGTGGTATCACAACGGGCCCATATGCAGCCTAAGTGTGTCCCCTTAAAAAAGGTAGCCACCCTAACCTTACCTTACCTAACGCTAGTCAATTAATGATATTCAATTATAGTTCTGTTCACTTTTGGAGGTGCATTCAGAAGAATTGACCGTCAATTGCTGTATTTTTTCAATTTTTACATATCGTTTTGCTCATATTTTAAACATTTTCCAGAGTTTCCAAAAAAATTTAACATCGAAAGAAAAAATCGATTTTATTAAAAATCTAAAAAAAACATAATCGATTCTAAAAAAATCGATCGAAAGCCAAAAAAATTGGTTAAATCGAAACTTTGAATATTTTTTTACAACCCTACTTTGGACTACTTCAGAACACGCAATAAAGTTGATTTATTTTGGGTCCCTGGTCACACGGGGATTGATGGTAATGAGCTAGCTGATAGTCTAGCAAGAAAGGCATCAAATACCCTTTTTATCGGTCCTCAGCCTTTTTGTGGGTTAAACTGGGCGGGTATTAAAGAAAAAATCAGAGAGAAAGAAAATCTCCTTCACCTTGTGTACTGGGACGACTTTCCCGGACTGAGGCAGAGTAAATTGCTTATAAAACCTTACTCTTACTCCAATATTCTTAAGCTTTCAAAAGATAGCATAAGATTGCTTACGGGTTTTCTTACGGGCCATTTTGGGCTTAAGTATCACATGGACAAACTTTGCCTTTCCGATAACTCGGAATGCAGATTATGCCTCAAAGACGCGGAAACAATTTTGCACATTCTTTTCGAATGTCCTGCCTCAGTACATCACAGAAGAAATGTATCCATTCAGAATTTCCGTCATTAGGACAAATTAGGAATTCTTCTCCAGAGGCGATTCTGGACTTTATTAGGAGAGCTATGAGGGGCTTTTCATAAATATAGTGAATCTTGGCACAATAGGTCATCTGGGCCGCAGTGCCAGCCTTTGGGAAGATTCACGCTCAATATTATTATTATTAAATTAACTTCAAGGAAGTAAGGGCTCTTTCTATGGTAACCTGTTTGCAATAAGGTTAAATAAGTAGTTATATATTATTAATGTAATAAAACATATGCAACTTAAGCTGCAATCATTCATGGCATAAGACGGCATAACATAACATAGCATAATCAGCTGGTTCTATCTATTCAATACATAACATAACATAACAGAACAGAAGAAGCTGTAGAAAACAGATTTTTCTTATGCAGTCTTATGTCAGAGCGAATCAGCTGATTCAAATTTGTACTGAACAGAAGCGGCAGAATTTGGTTATTTGTGTGAAAAATGCACGATGAAGTGCTGATCAATTTTGTGGAAATGCGCAGCTTCATTAACAATAAACAACATGCGTTGTTAACAAGAAGCGATGTGCGTGGGAAGAAATAGGCGTACAAATGAACTCAACATGTAATGCGAGTAATGAGGTTATGTTGTTTTTATATATTTTCAAAAGTTTGTATTTTCTTTGTAGCTGATATTTGTATGAGGCGGTGGAATGCGCTCCGTGAGCGATTTTCAAGAGAACTAAAAATGTACGTGCCATCAGGAAGTGGCGCCGGGCAAAAGGTTTCATGGCACCTTTTCGAAGCCATGTCGTTTTAAAAGCCATTTTTTGTTCAAGGCGCCTATCCTTAGGACAAAGGGAACATACAAAGTGTTGCCTCATTGCAGAAAAAAACAATTCAATGGATTCAATGGAAGAGATGTTGCAATTTTGCAATACTTCATCACCGGCATCTTCTCAGAGCGAATCGAAATATTTATTCGAAAAAGAGCAATTACAAAATTCGCTTGAGGACGCAGTGAACAGGTTTAAGGATGTGTGCGACGAAGCAAATACTGAAACTTATTCATTTTCGGCGAGTGAAACTTGCTCATTTTCGACAAGTGACCAAGAGCGGTGGAGAACCCCGAGGAAACGAAAAGCGAACGATTGTTCGTTGGAAAAAACCCTCGCGGAGGCAGCAAAGTGCTTTGCAAAGGTGTGCGAAGCGCAATTGGCAACTGCCAATTCATCGCTATAAGCATTCGGGCGTATGGTTGTTTTCGAACCTCGCCCAACTGAGTCCCGCCAAGCAGGACGAAGCAGTATTTTTGGCTTTTACACCACCTACATATATAAGTGGTACCGTTTACGAACTGAACGAACATACGAACTGATGAAGGTTCATTTTGTACAATTTTTTTTTTTAACGCACGTTTGCCTTTTTGTTAGCTTAGAGTAGTAAAGAATAAACCACCATGAAGTTGTATTTTTTTTATTACTTACGTTTGCCTTTTTTAGCTTTGGGATATACTACTTACTTGAATAAAAAACAAGAAAGAAAGCTAAAGTCGGTCAAGCTCGACTTTGAAATACCCAGCGTTCCCACATTATTGGCGCTCTGTGTTTTGAAAAATCTCCATTTGTCAGCGTGGCAGTGGGCGGGTCAGTAAAATTTTTCCCCTACGCGTTTCATTTGCCTTGGTCAACCTATGTTGCGAATTTTAAGCGTCTTAGCCTATTAAATTCGGAATTACGAAAAATCTCCATCTGTGGGCGTGGCAGTGGGCGGGCCATAAAAGTTTTTTGCTACACCTTTCACTCACCTTGGTCATCCTATGTGGCGAATTTGAAGCTTTACCCTTTTACTACCAAAATCACCTATTTCAGCAAAAATTCTAAATTCTAATTACAATCAAATTCGTAGCCGTAGTCAAAAATGTATGTCAATTTATTACAAACTGAAAACTTTCGTGCACATTAAGCAAAAACATATCGTAATACCTTTAATAAAGTTTCAATTATGAACTTTTCAAGCAATATAAAAAACCGAGCCGACGCCGTGTTTCTTTGATAATTTTCTCGCAAGTGGCATCATAGTGCCCGTATTGTTTTTGGTAGCTTTCTGGTGAATTTCTCGAAATAGTTGAATTTCCTATACCCGCCTAATGATGAATTTCTTATTAGCGGCAGAGGCCACTGTTCGGACTACGGAAATCCCATTTCGTAGTAGAAGACCAGAAAAATCGGAGTAGAAATGAATTTTTGGGTAGTAAATTGGAATTTCTCATTTTCGCACAAAAAAAAAAGGTCAACAATTTATTTGAAGCACACATTTATAACTTATATTTACAAAATGACTTAATTTTTTTTATCTCCATCAGTCAAGATTTGGATACAGAGATATCCGTATGGAAAGCAACAATTTGTTTGCGAACGAGGGAACACAAAAAACACTCGATCTCATTACGTCTAAATCATATATAACTATATATGTCACTCAGGAGCCGTTTCTATTTTGGCTCTTTTCAACACGGTCTTGGGTACCCACCAAAATGAGCATTTTTTCACTTAGGTACTCACCAAAAGTATTTCCCTCTCGCTCTTTTTTGCCTGCCGAGTAACATCTCTTTCTAACTGGCGCGAAATGTCCCCCCAAAATCTATGAGAGTGACATATATAGTAATATATGGTCTAAATCGTGACATAGACAAAATTATTTTGAGTTTGGTGAAGTGAAAACCCTGGCAGAGGCTTTTCGACGTCGACAGTTAGACCTACAGTCCTACATGGCAACAACTGTGCTTCGGAAATCAAAACAGCAAAACTAAAGAAATGTGCTACAACTTAACTTTTTGAATTGAAATAGTAAAAGCGACTTTACGACTTTTGCTGTTCGACTGTCCGTTTTCCGAACACTGATCAAAACAGTTGACTTCAATTTCATGTTATTTTAAAACTATTTGACAAGAAGGTGTCAGCTGCCCTAAAACGTGCATTACAGCCGTTAAAACAAATACTTAAAAATTGAGTTGCATTTCCACTTTTTCGTGGAATGCTCCTTCTCAATGTGTTGAGGCGAGAAGTCCGAATGTTTTGTTCTTGCCGTGATCGTTTCTACGTATTTCTAGCGTGTTTTCATATAGAACGTTGTCTTTCTTCACATTATATATTGTACATTATATCCTGTTTTAGCATTACATACTCTTTGGATATGTAAATAAACAAAATTGAAAAACAAAGACAATTTTCTGAATCCTGTATTTGTAAAGAAAATAACAGAGCAACAAAATATTTTCACTCCCTCTGCATACTGTATCGAAATTTTTAAAATTTTCGTGTCGCTGTTCGTTTGTATGAGCGTTATGCTGCAATAAGTGTGAAGCAGTCATGTGCTTGTTGTATTTCCGCAACAAAAAACTACAATAAACTCATGACAGCCTACGCTTCAGCTTTAGCTTCATTATAATTGCTGCCTTGGACATCTTAGTAGTTATACCAAAGACCTTATAACTAACTACTACTAACTAAGTTATAAGGTCTTTGGTTATACACTCTTTAGTTACATTACTTCAACCTACAATTCTCATAAGCATTATGCGGATGAACATATAAGACGTAACAAAATGGCCCAAAGAATTTTTTGCAATTTTTTTCACGCACTCATAATTGATTAATTTTTGAAAGAACAATTGCTACATCATCATACTCTGCACGTTTAATATATGTACACTGTGCAAAGTAAAACTTTAATTTTGTATGCACAGGGCCTGCAAAAATTTTTAAAACGAAGGCAGGATCAGTGCTCGGATTTGAAAATTTTTAAAGGTGGTACATTTTTAAAGAAGAAGGCTTAGATTCGTACAAAGAGTACACTGAGCGAACTTTACTATGATTTTTTTTTAAAGGGCGCATTTTTATTCACACTCCTTTTGATTTTCGAGCGGAACAAAAATTTCAAAAGAAAAGTGGTTGAGTCAACAACATTTTTGGTTGCTTTGAAAGGAAAAATGTTAAATTACATTTCTTTAAGTTCGGTATAATTCTCATTTGTTTTATAAAATAGCACATATAAGATATGTATTTATCTTAGAACTTTTTAAGCATTGCGAAAGCAGTCACGACAACGGAGCGACAGAGTCGGATGAAGTCCATCCGATGGCTATTTTTGGGGTTATTTTCAGCAGAGGGCTCTGTGGCCATTTGCTTAGAACGTTAATTAAATTTGTTTTGACATATCTTCTTGTATAGGTATTTTTTTGGAAATTTTTTTTATTTTAAAAATGATCTTGTCATTTCAGTTACGTCCGTGGTTGGTTCAACAATTTAAATTTAAATCCATTTTTGAAAATTATCATTTCAATTCAACCTGAAATATGGTGTATTCAAAAGGAAAATTTTTTATTTTTTTCAACAAGAAAAATTGTTTAAAATTAAAAATATTCCTTGTTGAAGCCGTTTTGTATGTTTTTTTCTTTTGATTTAACCAGTTTTCTGGTTGATTTTTTTTCTCTGTGTATAGGTATTAGGGCTGGAAAAAACATCGATATTAACCGATACGTATCGATACACGGCAATACGGATAACATCGATATTAACCGATACGTATCGATACACGGCAATACCGGATAACATCGATACGTTTGAGCGTAGCCGATATTATCGGGTACCGGATACCTTTGTCTACAGATGTTCGTTTTTTGCATCTATTCAAAAGATGCTTGTCTCTTTCCAACATATAAGTTCATACCATATATAACTATATATGTCACTCAGGAGCCGTTTCCATTTTGGCTCTTTTCACCACGGTCTTGGGTACCCACCATGGTCTTGGGTACCCACCAAAAAGAGCATTTTGTACTGAGGTACTCACCAAAAGTATTTCTCTCTCGCTCTTCTTTTGCCTGCCGAGTAACATCTCTTTCTAACTGGCGCGAAACGTCCCGCGCAATATTTTGAGAGGGCATATATTGTTAATATGGTTCATACGAGACCAGTTAATTCCCAGAACAGTTCGTTCGTTTTAAATTTTTAATTCAAATTGTTAAAATGAGTCAAAATTCAAATCTGATATTGGAATCTCCCAAAAAGCTCAAAAGAGAAACGCTTGATTTTGGAGCAAAACTGTAATTGAAGTTTTGCTTTAAATAATCATAAGCTGATGTTGTTGTTTGCAGTGGCGGGTTGCTTAAAAATGTTAGAAGGTAAAGTATTTTTGAAATTTGAGTGTTTTTTGAGTCTTTGTACATCGTAATTCATGTTTTTTTTTCTTTTTTTTTTCAAAATTCGAGTTGATTGCTAATTCATTTTTATATTACAGTAGAGTACGGAGAAATGCAACATGTTTTTTGCTCGAATTCTTGTGCACTTATGCGTTCTTTGCATTAATACGTGCATGTTTTCATGGCAATCATTAAAAAGGCTTCAAAGCACCTTGCACTTATGAGGTTTTTGCATTTATTCGTGTTGCATTTATCCGTAGTTCACTGTACATACAAGTTTAATTAAATTTGAGTTCAGTGTTTTCATTTGGTTTTTAAATTCATTTTTTTATAATAATTTTAAAAATTCATATTTATATATAACATACATATTAGGTGTAGTAAAAAGAAATCCATTATTTTTAATAGATGGCGTTATTTATCTGCATCTCGCGTTGTATAAGTCCGATCGTGTTCCGCTAGGGGGCATTAGAAAGATGACAGTTCCTACTAAAAAAGCTTTTTTGACACTTTTTTGATTGATTGATTCAGTTTTGTTTGAGAGCTTGTCAAAGATGGACATCAGCAAAGAGAAAATTCGCTACATTTTGCAGTTTTTCTTCGATAAGGGAGAAAACGTAAGCCAGGCGGCTGAAAATGTGAATAGCGTTTATGGACCTGATACTGTAACAGCCAATCATGCGCAATTTTGGTTTCGTCCATTCCGTTCCGGTAACTTCGATGTCAAGGATGCACCACGCACTGGAAGGCCAATTGTCGAAAATGTCGATAAAATCATGGAAATTATCGAGTCCGATCGTCATGTTACACTGTTTCGATTGCAAAAGAGCTAAAGATTGCACAAAAAACCGTTTGGAACCATTTGAATAAGGCTGGATACACAAAGAAGCTCGATGTATGGGTGCCACACGAGTTAACGCAAAAAAAACCTCACAGACCGAATTTCCATCTTCGAATCGCTGCTGAACCGCAACAAAATCGACCCATTTCTGAAGCGGTTCGTGACTGGTGATGAAAAGTGGGTCACTTACGACAACGTCAAGCGAAAACGGTCGTGGTCGAAACACGGTGAACCGGCGGAAACGGTGGCCAAGCCAGGATTGACGGCCAGGAAGGTTTTGCTGTGTGTTTGGTGGGATTGGCAGGGAATTATCTACTATGAGCTGCTCCCATACGGCAAAACTCTTAACTCGGAACTCTACT
The DNA here is from genome assembly GCA_020466095.1 of Chlorops oryzae. NCBI lineage: Eukaryota > Metazoa > Arthropoda > Insecta > Diptera > Chloropidae > Chlorops > Chlorops oryzae. The sequence goes on along the minus strand of CM035807.1, from coordinate 37,314,697 downwards.
GTCAACAATTGGACCGTCTGAAGGAAGCAATCGCCCATAAGCGGCCAGCTTTGGCCAATAGGAGAGGAATGTTTCCATCAGGACAACGCCAGGCCACACAATCGATAGTGACTCGCCAGAAGCTCCGGGAGTTTGGTTGGGAGGTTCTTCTGCATCCACCTTATAGTCCGGACCTGGCACCAAGTGATTACCATCTGTTCCTGTCCATGGCGAACAATTTTGCTGGTGAAACATTCGCTTCAAGAGAGGCTTCTGAAATTCGACTGTCTCAATTTTTTGCTAATAGGAACGAGGGCTTCTATGAGAGAGGCATAATGAAATTACCTTTAAAATGGCAACAAGTTATCGAACAAAACGGCATATTTGACCTAAATCGGGTCATTCTAACTATCTTAAATAAAGCCCTCAATTTAATGCAAAAATAATGGATTTCTTTTACTACACCTAATATATCAAAAAATATATGTTTTTTTTTATATTTTTTTTATTTTTATTTTTGATTTTTTTTTTAAAATTTTTTTTTAAATAAAATTCATTTCATTTAACAGGTACTTGGTTTTGTTTTTAATTCATGCTTACCTGACTTATTCTAAATAAATTTTTTACAATTTTTCAATTTTATCTTAATAATTTTCGTGTTTTTCGTTTTCTTTTAAAACATATTGGGCATGTCTAAATCCTTGTATTGGATTTTCTTGCGGCGGCTGGTTGTGTCGCTAACGCTTCGCGGTGCCTTCTCTTTCTTGGGAGCTCTTTCTTCGCAGATCACCAGGTATTTTGCAGGTTCTCCTGGTCCACTAATTTTTTTTCCTTACGGTCAGGTGTTTTGGGCCGTTGCTTAGAATTTGGTACATAGTTCCATAAATAATCTCTATGCATTTCAGGCGTTGATTCTTCTTTTGTGTCGTGCGCATATCGCGAATGATGCGACGCAAAATGATGGGAACTCCATTTGTTACTTCGGTCTCCGCCACCTCAATTCTGCCAGCACAGTCGTCCACCAGCAATCTTTTAGGATAGGTCGGCTCTTCCGCCTCGACTGCATAGCCTCCCCAATCGTCCGTGTCGATATCATAGCCTTCGATGCTGAGCATATCGTCATCGTCACTCAGATCTTTTTGCTCGTGGGTGGCTGGAGCTTTTTGTTGCGTCACCACCGTGGTAGCGGTTAGGGCTTTTGGTACTGGAGCCATTTTGGGGCGCTCGGCAAGTTTAACTCGCTTTGCCCGGTGGTCGTACACTTCCAACAGATTTGCTGGCATAATTTTGGTGGTGGTCAAACCGTTTTGCTGCTGCACCATCTTGGCGTGGATACGGGCATTCAGCTCTGCGAGTCTTCGTTGATCGTTGCTCATCTTGGCTTTTCTGCAAAAAAAAAAAAACCGAAAAAAATTTGTGTGCGGTATGTATGTAAAATTTGTATGTGTGGAGGGTGTGTGTGATATTTGTAGGTCTTATGTTTTGATTTTAATATATATTTTGTAGTTTCTTTCTTCTTTTTTTTCTACTAACTCACCTGAACATGCATCAATACAAGAAGAAGAGAAAAAAAAGAGCACTAACACATATATATATTTTTATACATATATATAATATTATTTCTTTTTATTTTATTTTTGTACACAAATATTATATATATTTTTTTTTCTACAAAATTTAATTATATTCCCGTCTTCAATTCTCTCCCTACATTCATTAATTTCTCCTTTCTCTCTCCTTTGCACGTACGCCACATAACAGGCTCGGATTCGTCGATATCGCGGAGTCCGCAGCGAAGTGGACTACTCGACATGGAGCAAACCCGTAAAAAAAACATATGCTTTGCTTCAATCTGCTTTAATGTAAGTCTCCATTTTCACATGACTAATATTTATAAAAAAAAAGGATAGATTGGTTCTTAAAAAAAAAAATATTTTTACATCTTACTTGTTTATTCAGGATCCTCAACGTGTGGCTTCGACCACGCCTAATGCTCTATCGACTGAGTATTAGCCGGGCTCTTTTCATATGACTTCGTCATTTATCAAACAAAATTTTTACTGATTTTATGCGCTAAACAGATCTTTAGCATGATAGACTCCAATGCTTTTGCCTGCGGTATTTGCTAATTCGTATAGTGAATTCCCTATGCATTTTAAGATTATGGCTTTCACGTTTCTGGGAGCGAGTTTGGCATTGTATCCTTCCGCAAGGTTGCTTTGTTTGTAATTCTTTCCGAATACCATTTGCCCTTCTTTGAGTTTTACTTCTCTACTACGTAGATTATACGTTTTGGTACTTTTATCATGTGACTTTTTTAATTCCTTCACTACCCGATCTTGAATTATCTGTTGTTTATCTGATTGATTCTGAATCAAAAAGTCTTCATGGCCTAAAGTTTGCAGTCTCCTGCTAATTTTATAGGATGCACCATGCTGCATCATATGGATTCCAAACAATATGTAGTAGGGCTCTAAATTTATCGCACTGTGAAAAGCGCTACGCAAAGCAAAAGCAGCCTCGCTCACGTGCTGGTCCCAGGTGCGTTGATCCGACTTGATGAAACACCTATTATCTGCAAATACTGAACGATTCACTCTTTCTGAGGCATTTGCTTGCGGCGAGTTAAAAGCAGTTTTCACATGACTAACACCAATATTGTCTAACAGGTTTTTGAATGTTCCAGACGTGAATTGTTTTCCATTGTCCGAATGGATGAACTCTGGTACTCCGAACGAGTGGAAAATTTCTTTTTTTAGATCAGAGATGGGCACACCAACACCATTGCACTTATCGCACTTGCGTATGGCGTAGTAGCAACTCGACAAAAGCACTGAGAGAAAAGTTTGCGTAGGTACGATCGGCAAGCGATAACTAACAAAAGAAACCAAGTGGGAAATTTTTTAGGTGTTAATTAAATTTTTTTTTGCTTTTATCAGCAAATGCTAATTTGTTATATAATACACTTTACAATTTTACAGCTAACAAAAGTTGCCTTTAGTAAAGTCAAGGATATCATTCAGAAGTATTTCTTCTTCACAGTTTGTAATCCGTATTAGATCTTGAAGGTGTCCGTCTGATAGTTTATTTCTGTATTTATTTTTAATGAAACGAAAGACGCCTTTCTTTTTTGTTCTGCAAAGGCTCGTTTTGAGGTTGACGAATCTTGTAATATGTGTTCATAAAAAGTTTCTTTTATTGACGACAATAAATGCTTTCTATCGTCTCCCTCTATATCGCTATAAATTTTATGGCACGAAAAATAATGCCTTTTCACATAATATTCAGCGCATCGGTTTGCATGTAATGACAAATAAGACATTGAGCCTCACCGAAAGCATTTTCAATGCACAAAAATTCTTCTTCCCATTTCGCATGAAACATTTTTCTCGCTATGTATTCGCAACAACAATGCAGAACAAGTTCTCAGTACGACTGACAGCGAGCGACTGAGCGTTTTCATGATTCACGCACAAGTCGTGTGTAGCCGACTGCGCAGTTTGCAGCGCCCCGCGGGATAGCGCTCGCCCCACCGCTGCTCTAGATATTTAACAACTTCGTTTGTCACTGCTTTGCGCATTGGTCTCAAAAATATAAATTTTGAGAAATGATCCAGACATACAAATATGAAAGCATTTCCTTCTTTTGTTCTAGGATATGGCCCCATAAAAATCAACATATAACCGCTGAAAAGGTCTGAGCGTCTTTTGTTGCATACCCATTGTTGGTCTTTTAATAAAATTTCCAGATTTATTCTGCTTGCATATCTCACAACTGCTAATTAACTTTTGTACGTCCCATACCATACCCGGCCAATAATATTTCAATTTTAATCTTTCCAAGGTTTTTTGGATACCCCCATGGCCTGCAGCTTCAGATGAATGTGCTAATATAGTCAACTCAACCCATAGCTTCCAGGCACGATCTTCTTGGATAGGATCACCATTATAAGGCTGTGTTATCTTGTAAAGAAAACCTTCAGAGATTCAGAAATCAGGTAGTTTTTCACTATTCTCATGGACTTCCTTTAATCAAATTCTTATATACCAGGGCTGGAATGCATCGGAATCAAGATTGACTTCTATTGTTTAAACACCTGGATTTTCCTCCATATGGGCCCTAGAAAGTGTATCCGGTTCAATATTTTGTGACCCTTTCCTATGTTGAATTGAAAAATCATATCTCTGGAGTTTCAAGCTCCACCGTGCTAATCTTCCTGACAACTCTTTCTGGTTCATTAACCACTTTAGGCTGGCATGGTCCGTTATTATGGTGAATGGGAGCCCTCCACATATGTCTAAATCGCTGTACTGACAGTATTGCAGCATAGCATTCCAATTCTGTCACACTGTAATTTTTCTGTGCTTTGTTGAGCTTCGTGGACATATATGCGATGGGCCTCTCATTTCCTTCCTCATCTTGTTGGAACAAGACCCCGCCTACACCTTCACTAGATGCATCGCATTGCATGAAAAAGGTTTATTGAAATTTGGGTTAATTAACACGGGTGCTTGAATCATAGCTAACTTAAGTTGGTCAAATGCTATGAGAGCGTCTTCATCCAAACTGAACTTTTTCATTTTTTCTTTAGTGAGACAATTGTGTAGTGACGCCGCTACTGTGGCATAGTCCTTAAAAAACCTGCGATACCAGCCCGACATTCCGAGAAATCGCCGGAGCTGTTTCGGTGTTCTTGGTATCGGAAATTTTTGACTGCCTCCACTTTGCTGTCGTCAGTGCGGATGTGACCATTGCCCACAATGAATCCCAAGTATTTCAGTTCTTGGAAGCAGAATTCCTTTTTTCAACGTTGATCGTTAATCCGGCTTTGGTTAGGCAAGAAGCTACTTCAGGCCCTACTCTGTAATGCATGCGATACGCAATTCGATGCGATAGTTTATTTCGAGTCGCAATTGGAACGGTTTTTTAAAGTTTTTGATTCTTAAAATTGAACTGAATGGTTCCGAAATGCATTTCCAACATACCAATTAATCTGAAAAAGATATAAGTGCAAACAACCGTCCAATGGCGACTCGAAATAAGCTATCGCATCAAATTGCGTATCGCATCGCAATACAGAGTAGGCCCCCAGTTAATAATGCAAGGTGTTCTTCGAAATTGTTTGAGCAAACTAGCAGGTCATCAAGATAAACGAATACCCTTTCTCTAATTTTAGCTGGGATGACCTTATCCATCAGTCGACACATGCGCTGTGCCGCATTGCACAACCCAAAAGGCATGACTGTGTACTGATATAAAGGCCGTCCTGGTACTGTGAAGGCGGTTTTTTCGCGCCTTTTGACTCTAAAGGGATTTGCCAGAAGGCATCTTTAAGGTCAATGGCAGGTATAAATTTCGTATCTTGTAGTCGGCTAAGAATGCCGTCGATATTGGGTAGCGGGTAGGCATCCTTAATCGTTCTTTCAGTGAGTTTTAGAGCATCTAAGCATATTCTGTTTTTTCCAGGTTTTCTGACTAGTGTGATCGGGGAGCTCCAACTGCTATTGGATTCCTCTATCACTCCTAATGCTAGCATGCGGTCTAATTCCTCAAAGATCATATTTTGGATTACTGGAGATACGGGGTAGTGGCGTTGTTTTATGGTATACCCTCACCGTTTACTTCAATAACATGTTCCTCCAGGTGTAGTTTCCCTAACCCTTGAGTAGCATGTGATGGAAATTTTTGTTTAATTTTTTCTAAATCGGCTAGTTGTCTTTCTCCTAACTCGTGTTGTTTAAGCATTGAACTTGGTTCGTCAGAAAAAATTTCCGAGATGGAATCCTGAATTGCTTCTGCATTGCTGGTTTATTCTGATCTATCCCCAATAAATTTATTCCGAACGTATAACAGAAATCAATTCCGAAATAAACATCCTGCTGTAATGCAGGAACAATGCAGAAGTCCATTTCTTTAATTTTGCCATTCCAGTGGACTGGTAGTTTCGCTATACCTATTATGGGTGTCTCGCCTCCATCGCTGTCCTTACATTCTCTTGATTAAGTTTAGTTATTTTTATCGAAGGGTCTTTAAGTAAATTCGTGCCCCCTTTACCTATACAACTAGTTGTAGCCCCGGAATCTAATAGGGCCATTAATTCAATTCCACCTATTTTCGTCTTTGCAAATAGTCGGTTGTCTCCTTGTATTGTACATACTGACGAAATTATTTTATTTCTAAGTTTTTTATATATTTTTTGCTTTTCTCTTAACCTACTAATTTTTTGAATTTCCTTTTATTCTGTTTATTTAATCCAACGATTCACAGAAAATTCTAGCTCTAGCTTTGTCGTAATCGATTTTGCGCTGGTGAAGCGACTTACGCTCTTCTGGCTTTTGCTCTGCAGCTTTTATTTGAAGTGGACGATACAAAATGGTGATGTTACCGGCATTGGATCTTGCTGGCTCGGGGCTCCGGATACCTCCGCCAGTTGAGTGTTTAAATTAGAATTTAGTTTAATTAAACCGCCTTCATAGACACAATAAGAGTCGCTTCTTCTGTGTGGTCAGAAAGCATTTCATTCTCATGAAACGCACTTTTACAACCATTCTCATTTTTAATTTTGCTCTTTTTAAGAAAATCCCCAGGCATCCCACATGTGAAGCATAAATTCAGGTGGAAAGGAGATGGACACAAGTTGGATGTCTTCTGAAAATTAGAGGCTGAATTGTGAACAGGTGCGTTTGGTGTTTGTTTCTGTGGGGCAATTCACTATTAAACTTTCTATTTTCAGTTATTTGAACAGGAAATTTGTTTGGATGTAATACATCTATACTTTGTGTACAGGCGTATGGAACAACGGGTTCCATGGCTACTTCGGTATATTGGACCTCATTTACATGTTTAGGTCGTGGTCTGGCATCTCTCAGGACTTTTTCTGCCCTTCTACATTCAGCTTTCAATTCAGATAAGGTTGCGACTTTGCTGGAAAACATCATTGTGGCGAGCCGACCACGTAAGTTGTTTTTTATGATCTTTACCAGTTCTTTTTCTTCTACCCTCTTTTGTAATCGAAACTAATGTTGTGTATGTCGGTATAATAGTCTTCAAAACTTTCTCCAATTTGTTGCTTTCTCTCAACCAATTCTCGAATAATTTCAAAGTCGGTCTGACTGGCTTTGTAATGGTTCCTAATTTATCTTCGTACTTGGCTATATCCGAACCCAGGATTATTGTTGTCCTCTAACAACTTCCAGTACCATTAAGCCGCGTTATCTTTAAGCAAACAATGAAAATTATTGAAAATGTGATTATCCGTTATACCGTGTGTTTCAGCTAACTTCTCAATTCTAAACAGAAAACTTTCAACGGTTATTTCCTTGTTTGACCCGTCGAATTTAATCTGCCATTTATTTAAATCGAATTTGTTTAGTCTCTCGACTTCAATAGGTCTTAAAGGATTATTTATATAGAGTGGTCGAACTGTACATTTGGGTTAAAATTAGGTCCTGTTCCTTGTGGTTGTTCTGCTGGGTCGACTGTGGACGTAAACTAGTATGGGAGCCATTGTTTTCTAGGTTGCTCAACCGTGCCTCTACTCTTCCATATTTTTCATGCATGTCTTTAAACATTTTTACGCAATCAGCCATGTACCTGTTGTTGGTAGACATCATGATTGCCAGGTCAGCGAGTTGCTGCTGTGGCAGTGGTGCACTTGCATTCGTACTACTGTCTTCGCCCGGCTGATCTAGCACTAGGTCTTGTTCGAAAACAACATTTATTTGATCTAATGGGTGGTTAATTGCCTCTTGTTCTGCTTTATCTGCCATTTCACAGATTTTTATCGATTTTTGATGAAAAACTAAGAGAGACTGATGGATTTTCTATTTCTTTACAGAGTGGTACTAAATTTGGATCTGTTGTAAATGGTACTGTGCTGGAAGGAGCGTTTACCGCTGATAGCTGCTGCAGCCGTCTAGACTGGTTCCTGGTCAAACGTTGGTCAGATGGGAAATCAAACTTATATTTATTATTCAATTGTTTTTTCCATAAAATATTATGATTTTATTTGCATTAGCTCTACTTGTATTTGTATGTGTGGTTATTGTAAATTGATATTCGCAGGTAATGGACTTTTGCCATTCAAAAGAAAAAACAGGAAAATATATCGAAAACAAAAATGTTCCATTTACTATATATATATATATGTAAGTAATTTTTCTGTATTCTGCTGGTTTTTCAAAAAAAAATAAATAAATTTTAAACAAAAAATATTTCAAAAAAAATAAAAAAAAAACTGTTTATTGATTTGTGCCAATAACGAGTTACAGGTGTTGGAGCTCTTTTTCTGGGCTACCTGTGGTCACCTTTTTTTTTGTCCGTCTGTCGTGTTCGAGCCAAACTAATCCCCCATCCTAATTTGTCTGAATTCTAATGTTACTTGACCCACAGTGCAAAAACTGATTGCTACTGGATTGTCAGGTAACTTTTTCATTTTCCCCAATATGTTTGTTTGTGACAAGGAGCAATTCGCTCCCGAGACTGATCCCTGCTGGCGAAGCCCCCTTGCCACTGCAATACTAAAAAAATTTTAAAGAAATTTCTTTTTTTTTTCGAAAAAAAATTTCTACACATAAGGTCTCCAGCTTTTATCTGCTTAGAGCTTGCTGCAAAAAAATTAATTCAAAAATTAACCCCCTGTACAATACAAATTTCCCTACGCGGTGTGTGCATATGAAAGAAAGAGACGAAAGAGAGAGAGATAAAAAAAGAGATAGAAAGAGAAGTAAAATTAAAATTTACTTTTAAAGAGGTTTCACTTTATATATGGAAGCAAATAAAACAAATCGGAAGAGAAATTTTTACAAAAAAATTATTTCAACGGAATTAAGAAAAAAAAAGTATTAATTTTTTTTTCTTTGTTTTTCTTTTTGCAAAAAAAAATTAGAAATGAAAAAATATAATAGAAAGAAAGAAAACTACACGTTAGGAGAAAAAAAAATGTGAAAAGATAGAAGAAAAGGAAGAAAGCTATTCGTTGGGCGCCAGTGTAATTGAAGTCTTGGTTTTAAATAATCATAAGCTGATGTTGTTGTTTGCGGTGGCGGGTTGCTTAAAAATGTTAGAAGGTAAAGTATTTTTGAAATTTGAGTGTTTTTTGAGTCTTTGTACATCGTAATTCATGTTTTTTTTTTTTTTTTTTTTTCAATTCGAGTTGATTGCTAATTCATTTTTATATTAAATATTTATATATAATATAATATAATATATATCAAAAAATATGTTTTTATATTTTTTTTTTATTATTTTTTTTTTTATAAATTAATTTCATTTAACAGGTACTTGGTTTTGTTTTTAATTCATGCTTACCTGACTTATTCTAAATACATTTTTCAATTTTTCAATCTTATCTTAATAATTTTCGTGTTTTTCGTTTTCTTTTAAAACATATCGGGCATGTCTAAATCCTTGTATTGGATTTTCTTGCGGCTGCTGGTTGTGTCGCTACGCTTCGCGGTGCCTTCTCTTTCTTGGAAGCTCTTTCTTCGCAGATCACCAGGTATTTTGCAGGTTCTCCTGGTCCACTAATTTTTTTCCTTACGGTCAGGTGTTTTGGGCCGTTGCTTAGATTTTGGTACATAGTTCCATAAATAATCTCTATGCATTTCAGGCGTTGATTCTTCTTTTGTGTCGTGCGCATATCGCGAATGATGCGACGCAAAATGATGGGAACTCCATTTGTTACTTCGGTCTCCGCCACCTCAATTCTGCCAGCACAGTCGTCCACCAGCAATCTTTTAGGATAGGTCGGCTCTTCCGCCTCGACTGCGTAGCCTCCCCAATCGTCCGTGTCGATATCATAGCCGCCGATGCTGAGCATATCGTCATCATTTGTATGTGTGGAGGGTGTGTGTGATATTTGTAGGTCTTATGTTTTGATTTTAATATATATTTTGTAGTTTCTTTCTTTTTTTTTCTACAAACTCACCTGGACATGCATCAATACAAGAAGAAGAGAAAAAAAGGAGCACTAACACATGTATATAATTTTATACATATATATATAATAATATTTCTTTTTATTTTATTTTGTACACAAATATATATATATTTTTGTTTTCTACAAAATTTAATTGTATTCCCCTCTTCAATTCTCTCCCTACATTCATTAATTTCTCCTTTCTCTCTCCTTTGCAGGTACGCCACATAACAAAACACGATGCAAAAAAAAACCGAAAAAGGTGCTCCCTCGACCTTTTCAATTGGAAAAAGAGGAAAATCGTCCGTTGTGTGGGATTTTTTTCAGCGAGGTCCCGATGGCAAGCATGCAGATTGTAAAATTTTCAAAGAAACTGTTCTGAGTCGAGGGAACACGATAAATTACATGTCTCACTTGAAACGAAATCATGCGATACAACTAGGAATCTGCCAAGGAAAAATGATTCCTGTAACTAGCAGCAGCAGCGAAGATAACGGAAATGACGACAATGGCAAAGGAGAAGACTCTAGGTAAGTTCGTAAAAGTTTATTTCTTTCGTTATGCTAATAGGAAAATATTTCAACGGATTTTTATTCAATTGAAGAAAGAAAAAACCTTTGAAAAGAAAGCCTGACCAGACTTCTCTGGCCAAGTATGCAAAAAGAGAAAATATTGAGCTGTACGGACCAAAATCGCAAAGGAAAAAAGAACTCGACGATTCACTGTTAAAATTTGTTGTTCGCAGCCTTCAACCCATGAGCATCGTCGAAGAAGATTGTTTCGAAGAGAGGCTCAAAAAATTCGATCCTCGCTACAAATTACCCAGCCGACGTCATTTACGTGATGAAATTATCGTGACAGCTTATCACAAATCTGTGATTCAAATAGCTGAAACCGTTAAAAACAAGTAAATACAATTGATATTGAAAAATAAAATGCATGCATATTGGATTTGATCAATTTTCATGGTTTTTGATAGAATAATAGCGGTAACGTTCGACGGATGGACTAGCCGAACAACCCAAGGCTATCTCGTAGTGAGTGGTCATTTTGTAGAAAATGGAGGTATTCGGGCTGCTATACTATCCGTGAATCCAATTCCAGGAAGATCAACAGCCGAAAACCTGGCAGATCTTCTACGACAAAACGTCATAGAAAAGTTTCCTGGCATTCAAGTTGTATGCGGCGTAACAGACAATGCAAAAAACATGTAAGCAACGTGCGGATGCAGGTAAGTGTTGGTCTAAAGCAATTAGCTTAATTGAACTATTTTAAAAATATTTTAGTGGAAAAACATGCCCTGTGCCCCTCACACTATTCAACTTGTAATCAACACGGCGGTATGCAAAACAAAAAATACTCTAAAAGATGGAGAAAATGACATTACAAAAATATTTGAAAATGACGAAGCCGACGATCCTACAGAATTATCTGACTCAACTGTATTCAGCATTTTAAGGAAATCGCGTCGAGTTACTACCTTTTTTCACCACAGCGGAGTTGCTTCTAAAGCTTTGTCAGCAAAGCTGAAAATTCACAACTTTCCGGATCGTAAATTAGTACAATCTGTGTATACGCGATGGAATTCATCACTGGAGATGCTGAAGAGCATTCACAATGCAATGGATGCAATTATTGTAATTCTCAATAAATTTGAGAACAAAATTTCACCTTTTTCACCACTGGAAACAAAGGAAATCCCAGAAATGATTGCTATTTTAGAACCGTTCGCAGATAGTACAGCTGAGTTGAGCGGGGACTCATATGCTCGTGATGCAAATCCGTGAGAGATTACTGAAATACGAATTAAGAAGTATTTCCTCGTAAGTATTTCATTTTTGGATGACTTTTAGTATGTTCCCCTAATTTTCTTACCTTTTTACAGAATTGCTACAGTCCTTGATCCACGATTCAATTAGCATGGGTTCTGTGACGTTGTTAAATTTCGGAATGCAGTCGAATTAATTAAAAATGAGCTGAACATGGAAATTTCTAAATCTATGAAGGCAGGAGACAAATTGATAGTTATGAAATTGAAGAAAACGAGGGCACATTAGAGAAAAGTAAGAAAAAGGAGTTCACAGCACATTCACAACAAAAATCACTGGATATAAAATCCCGATTTTTACAGGTTGATTTGCTTTTCTCGAGCAGCACCGAAACAGCGTGGCTCCTTCACTATCAACAATTCCTGGATCTTCTCAAGCAATCGTACATTTGAACGCATACCTTGAAGAGAAAATTTTTACCAGAGACAAGGCTGATATAATGAAATATTGGAACGATTACACTGCGTGCGAACCTGTAAAAAATTTCATTTAATAGTTTTGAAAGTTCTCTGCATGATGCAATGCTTGCAGACAAGCATGAACGTGTTAAGGCCGCTATAAAATAAATTGATTGTTTACATTGACGAACATGAATTCATACTTCAATTCTGTGTATTTTGGGAATATACAAGCTGGCGAACGTGTATGTTGATAGATTCAATACTTGAAGCGAGTAAGAACGATATAACGAGTTGTTCTTTAAATTCTTAGACGATTAAGAGTTTTCGACATGATCCAGGTTTTCGACATGTAGAAAAGTATTTTACAGTTTTCGACGTAGACTACATACAAGTTCCAAAAATTCTTTTCGAATGCCAACCCAGATTATATGACTTTCATAAGAACTTTTTACGCAGACTCTTGAAAAAAAAATTTTAACTCCGCGCCAGAAAGACATTGGTTGTTTTCGTTTTCATTTGCCTTCTGTATTTCTTTCCATTTCTTTGTTTTGGTTATTTTTTACTATCGCACGTGGGAAGAGGGAAGTGAGAAAAATGCGAAATGCCGCCTCTGCAATATCTATTAGGGCTGGGTAAAATCGGTTAAAAAACGTATCGATACTTATCCGATGTTTTTCGAAGTGTATCGATATACTTTTCAAAGCAGGGAAATTTGAATTTAATGTACAAAAATTACCTTATATCTTTTAAACATTTAATAAATACTGAACAAAAAGATATAAGTTGAAGAAGATTTTTGCGAACATAACCCAAATTGTTTATTGTGCTAATAATTATAAACATTTTTACAGTTACTGAAAGGAAAAAATAGCGCTGCTTCATCTTTCTTTCATTTTTTACTTTAAATATTCGTAATTTTGGCGGAGAAAAACCAATTTTTCCGCTATGTCTGGAGTCAAAAAGGCTCTATTATATGAAATAATATTTCCCACTGTTGAGTTGACCCTCTATGATGGTACCGAAGATGCTGGGACCAAGAGATATTTAATTTCTTAGAGTTTCTCCATGTCATACATGCATTTTGTGAATTTACACGGTCATTTTTTTCATCACGCCCGGAATGACTACAAGTAAACGTGAACGTGTAAAGGCCGCTTATGACACTCGCATCATGCAAAGAATGCGAACAAGTATGAGCATGCAAACCCATTTATGCCAGAGAGAGAGAGAGATAGAGAGAGATAGAGAGAGAGAGAGAGAGAGAGAGAGAGAGAGAGAGAGAGAGAGATGTAGTATCTAGAAATACTGCCTGTGAATGTAGTAGGCTGGCTTGACATTATTGTAGGATATAGATAAACGAATAAAGAATCATTGTACATTTAGTAATCAGTGCGGGCACATATCTGGGATATTACATTGGCGACGAGAATACGAACCCGTAAAAGGACTATTGAAACGGATCGTTAGAGTGTGAGTTGATAGCGTTAAGTTGAAAATAAGCAATTTGGTCGGATTTAGATGGTATGTTAGTGTTTAATTGAAAAAGAAGTTGTTGGCTCGAGAGATGGAGCAATGAAAAGTCGTGTCCTGTGTATCAGACAAATAAGTTATTTGAAGAGTGAAAGACGTTGTTCGGAAATGTTGTTTGAAGTTGAAAAAAAAAGTTTCGAAACGGCAAAGGCTATTTGTACTAGTGATGAGTTGGAAAATATAAAAAAAATCCAAGTCTGCCTTGACGGGCCGAGAAAAAGTTTATATTCTGGGTTTTTTTTTTTTAAAATATAAAATAGAACATTTGGAGAGTCAGAATTTTTAATAAATTCGTTCATTTCATTTTTACGATTTCTGACTTCCGGAAATCCTCGTTACGGATTTTTGTAAGGACTTAAGGACACGTGTTGAAAACATAAACGACATGCAACGAGCTAGACGTACAGACGGTCCTCCTCCGTTTGATTTTAAGACGGATGGTAAATGTAGCGGTGAGTGGAAGAAATGGCTACGTGGCTTCGAAGTTTTCTGCCAAGCAAACTCGATGGACGAAGGGCAAGCAAAATTAAACTGCATGCTCCATTATGCCAGAGAGAAGGTCCAAACAATTTATTGGCGCTGCCAGAAGCAGAAGTTGTTGGCAGTGAGCGCAAAGGACCATTGATGTCTGGCTATGTAAGGTTCCAACCAGAGGACGAATACGAACGCGCAATTGCTTAGCTTGGTGCGTTTTTTGAGCCCAAACAAAATACTTCCCACGAAAGATATATATTTCGGATGATGAAGCAAAATCCGGCTGAACGAATTGATATGTTTTTGGTGCGGTTACGCGAGCAAGCCGAGCGCTGTGATTTTGGATAGCAGTTAGATGAAAATATGCGTGGCCAGATCATTTGCAGTTGCCATTCGGATCTCCTACAGCGAAAAATACTGGAACGTGGCTATGAGAAGTTACCACAAATCGTTCAAATGGCAAGAATTTTTGAAGCGGTGTCCAATCAACAAAAGACTTTTACAAAGGAACCAGGTCACCTAAATTCAGTGGTGTCCGACGGCCATTTACAAAAGAATGAGGGCGTATGTAAGATCGAGATGAAACACGAGCCTGCGAGGGGTCTGAATGTTTAGCGGAAAAGAAGCTACGATTATGGAATTTCTTGTGGTCGTTGTGGGTTAAAAGGTCACAAAGCAGCAGACGTCTACTGTCCGGCTAAAGGAAAGGCTTGTCACAATTGTGGTCGAAAGGATCATTTTGCACGATGTTGTTTTCGGCTTAAAAGCGAAAAGCCAAGTCGATACGTTGGTAATAAAGAGGTAAGCGGTTAGAAGGATATCAAACCGATTGATGGCTCGGAAAGAGAAGCTGTTCGAATGGTAGAAACTAAGCCGAAGTTTCAATACAAGAGCACCGAAGAAGAATACGAAGTAATTTTTTGCATCGACTCAAATGATAGAGGGAACCGAATTTGGGGAACAATCGGTGGCGTCGACGTCGAAGTGATTGTGGATTCAGGTGTTCGATATAATATCGGTTGGAGCTCAAGGGAAAAGAAATTGTGACAACACACAAACAGAGTGAAGTCGATGTCAATTTTCGTGCGTATGGTGGGCATTCGATAAAGTTCATGGGAATGTTCACAGCAAGAATCAAGGTTGGATGAAATGAAATGCTGGCTAAGGAAATGGGAGTGTTAAAAATCGGAATCGATACGAACTCAGCAAGTAGTGATGTTAATGATATAAATCTAGAAAGGAATCGTAATGAACCACTGGGAAAAATTAAAGAAGGGAAAGGAGTATAGTGACCGAAGTAATTGTGGAACATCCAGGAACCAGGAAGCAATATCACAGATCCTGGAGCAGACATCACCCAAACAACATCGAGTATCGCAACGGAAACGTACTGCTCCAAACCGCTATCCGAATTCCTCTAAATGAAATTATATATATAATATATTAGGGCGGGCCAAATTTTTTGTCGATTAGACCTACCCCCTAGCGGTGTTCTGGGGGTATTTTTAAGCAACTTTGCCGAAGGAACCATAGGTCATCTCGATTTTCCAGTCTCCCACTTTTCAAAAAAAGATTTTTTCCCCCTAACATCATTTGGATTTAAAATTCGATTTTTTATTCATCGTTATATTATCTTTTTTATGTGTATATGGGGGGTTTTTGGGGTCGACAAATTCATTTCTGATTTTTAATTTTACCTATGACTACCTTTCCGAGGAAAATTTCAAGTTTTTCGCTAAAATTGATCTTTATTTAATTTTTTTCTACAAAAATCCAACTTAAAAAAATAAGAACATGTGTAAAAAATAAAAAAAATTAATTTGGTGAGAAAAAAAGCGAATTAACTTATTTTTGAAAGTCTTTTTTGCTTTCAAGTCTGGGGAGAGCATCCAAAAGGGAAAAGTCAAACGAGGTCAAACTCGCAAGGCACATAATAGAAGAAAGACACAACATTGACATCAGTAACATAGAAATCATCAAAAACGTTAAAGAGCTCTGGAAACTTGAAGCGGCCGAAAGCGTCGAAATAACAAACACCAACCACCTACCTTAATGAATGGAGATGGAGAAAAGTGGGAGACTCGAAAATCGAGATAACCTATGGTTCCTTCGGCAAAGTTGCTTAAAATTACCCCCAGAACACCGCTAGGGGGTAGGTCTAATCGAATTTTTCGGCTCCATACAAATTGGTCTTTGTTTTTATTGCAATTGATGCAGGTAAATTTTTACGAGTTTTCCAACACTTTTCTAGTCTACTCCAATTTGGTTCGCTAGTCTACCGTAGGTATTACATTTTGAAAATGTCGAAAACTCCACAGAGTATTCGACATGCCAACCCAGCATATAATACATATTTACTATGAGTTTGATTTCAACACAAAATATGAGGTTAGCCTTTTTATTTATTCAATAAAATTAAATTTTTTCAATATTTATTCCTTATAAAAACTTATAGAGAGACTTATTTAATTTCGGTGGCTAACCCTTCGGTTGCGCTATTGCTAACTTTATGCACGCCTGCGTTGACGAATTACATTCGTATGCCTTTTGACACAATTGTGCAGTTTAAACTGCAATAACAACTTTTCATATGTGTGCGTGTGTGTTAGAAGGATTTTCGTTGTCATGCATTTGAAGGGACAATGTGTAAAATATGAATTCGTAAAGATAATTTTTTGTGCAAAATCAATTGTTTTGCAATTTCAGCATGTAGACATGATATAAATTTTAAATTCACGGAGAAATAAATTCAAATGTATGTTTTAACAGGTTGGCTGTAAGTCCCCGGTCTAACAAAGAAAAAACACTTTTTTTGTCAAATTCGTTTGTATTTTCAACATAGTTCCCTTCAAGAGCGATACATTGATTATAACGACCTTCCAATTTTTGATACCATTTTGGTAGTACTCCTTCGGTTTTGCCTCAAAATAGGCCTCAGTTTCGGCGATCACCTCTTCATTGCAGCCAAATATTTTCCCTGCGAGCATCCTTTTGAGGTCTGAGAACAAGAAAAAGTCGCTGGGGGCCAGATCTGGAGAATACGGTGGGTGGGGAAGCAATTCGAAGCCTAATTCATGAATTTTTGCCATCGTTCTCAATGACTTGTGGCACGGTGCGTTGTCTTGGTGGAACAACACTTTTTCTTCTTCATTGGGGCCGTTATGCCGCGATTTCGACCTTAAACGCTCCAATAACGGCATATAATCAGGGACTGTAATTGTTATAAGTTTTATTTTTTAAAACTCAGAAATAATAATTTTTCTCGATTTTTATTTTTTCTTTCAAAAATAAAACTTAAATTTCGTTTTATATTTTTTCGCTTAAAAATATAAATCATTTCTGATTTTTTACTTTTTTCGCTCGAAAATAAAACTTAAATTTTTGAGTTTTAAATTTTTACTTGAAAATAAAAATCAGAAATTGATTTCTGATTTTTATTTTTTCGCTCGAAAATAAAACTTAAATTTTGATTTCTATTTTTTTTTGCTTAAGAATAAAAATTAATTTAAATGATAACTTGTAATTATATACACACGTATATAATATCTTTTATCTTCTTAACTATATAAAAAAATAATAAAAACCGTGTTTGTGTGTCGTCGCTAACTGGCCAAACCCGGCATCCGATTTTATTCAAAATTTCAGGATTCGTTGGGGAGGTCTGTGAATGGTTTATGTCAAGTTGAACGAAATCAGTCCGCAGAGGTTTCCACAGTCAAAATCTGACCATAGCAGCAATTCGCGTCACCCGATTTTATTTAAAATTTCAGAGTTCGTTAAGGACGGTCTGTAGATAGTCTATATAAGTTTATACGAAACTGGTGCACAGTGATTTTCACAATTTTGGATATTACATTTGGCAGCTGAAAACAGTGCTCTATTATGGTGCATATAGTATAAGAGGATGATTAGAACTGGAGTAATGCCCGAAATTTTGAAACTTTTCTTTTGGAAAAAGTAAATTTTTTCAACTGGGCTGATCTTTCAATCAATTACGGGGAAAGATCGGCCATGACCACAATTCGCGCCATTCGCGAAATTTTGACTTTCATTATTTTGAAGAAAAAAGTAGGCTCTAATTTGAAAAGAATGACTTTACCACAAATCGCGAAAATTGAATGGTAACTGCACAGAGAAATTGACAAATTTTAAACCATTTAGCTTGAAATTGTGAAATGGGTATCGTGTGAAAGCTAGCTGTTAACGCGTAGATAAATGTACGATATAATTTGAAAGAATGGCTTCACAAAAAAGTATTATTACGGTACAATTTGACCATGACCACCAATCGCGAAATTTTGCAAAATTTTATTTTTTTTCCATTGCACCATAAGAGGGAATTATATATGGCTGCTATATTCACGATTCAAAAAAAATGCAATTATAATTTGCAAAATTGCACGAATGGTGGCTATGGCCAAAGTTTAATGTAAGAGGACTTTTTATCTACTGCGAAAACTCAATTCAATATAGTGCAAATCAATTTGTGACCGACAGACAGATTGACAGACAGACATGGCTAGATCGACTCCTCTGGTCACCCTGATCAAGAATATATATATAAATATGTATATATATAAATGTCTATATCTATCGCGACTCCTTTAGTCTGTTACAAACTCCGGCCAAACTTAATAGGTATACCCTTTCCTTCGGAAAAGGTGTAATATAGGCTTCCCAAAAATGATATAAGTAATACTGATCAAATTGATTTTTATTTCTGAGCGAAAAAAAATTCAAATTTAATTTTGATTGTAAAAGATCAAAATCGAAATTTAAGTGTTATTTTTAAGCGAAAAAAAAAAAATCAGAAAATGATTTTTATTTTCAAGTGAAAATATATAAATCGAAATTTAAGTTTTATTTTGAGCGAAAAAATAAAAATCAGAAATTGATTTATATTTTTAAGCGAAAAAATATAAACGAAATTTAAGTTTATATTGAAAGAAAAAAATAGAAATCTTGAACGTAATGATTATTTTCTGAGTTTTAAATAAAAATCACAATTTGAACAAAATGAAAGAAATAGAAATTGAAATTAATGATTATTTTCAGTCCCTGCATATAATAGTCACTGTTGATGGTTTTCCCTTCTCAAGATAATCGATAAAAATTATTCCATGCCCATCCCAAAAAACAGAGGCCATTACTTTGCCAGCGGACTTTTGAGTCTTTCCCACGCTTCGGAGACGGTTCACCGATTCGCTGTCCACTCAGCCGACTGTCGATTGGACTCAGGAGTGTAGTGATAGAGCCAGTTTCATCCATTGTCACATATCGACGCAAAAACTCGGGTGTATTGCGAGTTAACAGCTGCAAACACCGCTCAGACTCATCAACACGTTGTTTGTTTTTGGTCAAATGTGAGCTCGCGCGGCACCCATTTTGTACAGAGCTTTTTCATATCCAAATATTGATGAATGATACGACCAACACGTTCTTTGATATCTTTAAGGCCTCTGCTATCTCGATGAACTTCATTTTACGGTCATTCAAAATCATTTTGTGAATTTTTTTGATGTTTTCGTCGGTAAACCACCTCTTTCGGGCGTCCACTGCGTTCACCGTCCTCCGTGCTCATTTCACCACGCTTGAATTTTGCACACCAATCAATTATTGTTGATTTTCCTGGGGCAGAGTCCGGAAACTCATTATCAAGCCAAGTTTTTGCTTCCACTGTATTTTTTTCCCTTCAGAAAACGGTATTTTAATCAAAACACGAAATTCCTTTTTTTCCCATTTTTTTCACAATAACAAAAGTTGCTTCACAAAAGACGCTCTATCTCACAAACTAATTGACTTACAGACGTCAAATTTTGACACGAATCATTTGAAGGTTGCCACTATATAAAAATAATATGCATTTAATACTAGCGACGCCATCTATGTGTCAGACCGGGGACTTATTAGCCAACCTGTTAACTAAAAGGAAAGAGAGATTTTATTGGTTATTTGAGGTTTAAAATCCGGCAAACTTGAAAAGGCTTTTATCTAAAATTGAATTTTTACCACTGTGCAAGTTATATATATAGTTGTTGTTGCTAATATGTAACAATATGACAATTCGGGGAAGAGGGTGGAGGCAAAAAATAAAACGTTAGAATTAAGCTTAAGATTTCGAATACGATTACATAATTTCTCTTTGCTAACGCGAGGCGCGAAGTTAAACGAGTTAGAGTACAAAAACATATTATTAATAATCTAAAAATTAAATTTCCAAAAAAAATATAAATATATAAAAAAAATTCCGTAGTGAAAAAAAGACACTAAAAAATGGAAAGTTTTTATAAATACCACCCTTTGACAAAATGCATTGTTCAAGGATGCAGCGGGAAAAATGAAGCCGGTGTGATTCTTTTCAGAATTCCTGACAACGACAGAGAAGCTTGGTGCCGCAATTTCAAATTAAGGAAGAGGACATCAAAGTGCATTGGCGGGTATGCAATCGACACTTTCTTCCTGCCGAAATGGGATCTAAGCGACTACCACTTGGAGCACGATCAACTCAAAATTTAGGTATGAATTCGGTTTTGTTCTTAAAACGGCATTCCTCAGTTTTTGTGTACGGTTATTACTAAGTTTTAAAAAAATTAAAAGGTTTTATAGTGTGAACAATCGAGATTGGAGACTGAAGTAATATAAAAAGTTTTAAAACAAGGAAGTTTTCCAAAGTAAATGGTCGAAACTGATTAGGGATAGTTTCCTAAATAAATTCCAACCACTTACAAAGAGGTTGCTTTAAATTTGGACTTTTGATTTTAAGAATATTAGTCATAGCTGTTCTTGTGTTTTGCATGTTGTTTTTAAATGTGTCTTCTGTGTTTTTGTGTTTATGTTTTAGACGTATTTTCGTGTAAAGTATTTTGGTCGTGCTACTTCATGTGTCATGTTTTTATGTTTAATCGCCCTACGTTTGTGTCCAAATTTTATTTAAAATTCAGGCTAAACATTTCGAATTCTTTCGTAACTTCTTTAGGACATTTGGAATGTAGAAGAAAGCATACTTTCTAAAATTCCTATAGTTCAGCACAGAAAGTGCTGTATGCTCAACTGCTCTACGACTTCGCCACCATCTACTGTTTTCTCATTCCCAAAAAACCCAGAAAAACTTAAGATTTGGAAGAAAATTTATGCATCCGGGAAGACACGGAGGTGCAGCAATGTATATATGCGCAAAAACATTTTGATGCTACTATGATTGGAGCCGGAAGAGACTCTTTTATCATTGAGTACCCGGAATGAAACCGTATTCCGTATCGAAATTTAAATGGGCCACAAAGGGTATACAATTATCGTCTTTCTAGAGCTAGACGAGTCCGTCGAAAACCTTTTCGGATTAACTTCAGTTCGATTTCGCGTGCTCTTGAAGCCAATACATTTGGGACGAAAAGAAAACCACTGAAGTTGTTTTGGCAATCTGTGCGATTCATAATTTTTTGATTACGGAATCTGATAAAAATTACGCAACACAGATTGATTTCGACCGTGAAGGAGACAATGGAGAAATTATTCCGGCAGATGGCGAAACGAAAGCAAATGGCGAAATACAATCGCTAGTCTCTGAAAATTACAGAAACCCATGTGTCGATCATGTAGGACTGTAGGTCTAACTGTCGACGGTCGAAAAGCCTCTGCCGCGATGGGGATATACACCATTAGGCATGCATAGGAATTCAACAAATGGGGATTTCACCAAAAAGCTACCAACAAAAACCTTAAGCAGGAATATGAAATTCAAAAAATTCGAGAAATTCACCAGAAAGCTACCACAACAATACGGGTAGACACAAAGTGGCACTATGATGC
>CM035807.1:37280159-37292659 GCA_020466095.1 Chlorops oryzae | reverse complement strand
TTACTGTTGTCTTTTTTTAAATATTGCAATAAGTGTGTTTAGTTTTAGTTTTTGTTCGACGCTTAGCCATAATAGAGTATCCAGCATAAATTGTATTCCCGTGTATCTGTTTAGTTTTAAGATCGATCTCATTGCTTTATTTTGAAGTTTTTGGAGTCTTTCAATCTGACTTTGGTTGCACGTTGTATATATTAATGTAGAACAATATTCAAAATGAGGTTTTATCATTGTGTTATATATTTTTATAGCTGTCATCATGTCTATTTTATTACGTATTCTCTTAAAGAAACCGATTTTTTTCGCGATTTTTTTTACATATGTAATTTATATGCTCACCCATTTTTAAGTCTTTATCCAGAATTACTCCTAGATATTTTAGTTTGTCGACTATTTCTATTGTTTCGTTATTTATCTGTATTTGTTCCCCAATTGAGATATTAATCTTCATTAATTTAGTTTTACTCTCATTTAATTTCAGTTTATTCATTTTTAACCACTTGTTTATTTTATTTAGATCATTCATTAATTTTCCTTTACATACTTCATATGATTCTCCTTCTGAGTACATCACTGTATCGTCTGCATACAGCATTAGTTCACATTCGCTCACCACATTCTGCATGTCCTTGATGTAGACTATAAATAACAATGCACCCAGGATCAAACCCTGGGGTACACCGTATTTTAATTTTACACCTTCCGATATTTTCCCATTTACTTTTGTTCTCTGTGTTCTGTTTTTAATATAGGACTCAAACCAATCTCTTTCTTTATTTTTTATACCATAAGTTTGAAGCTTTTCAATTAGAATATCGGTATCAATTGTTTCAAAAGCCCTCTTAAAATCCAATGCAAGCACCATTCGCTTTGTTTTATAGTTCAATTTCCATTTGCTCACTATATAATTCACAGCTGTCTCACACGAATGATTTTTTCGAAAGCCCGATTGGTATTTATAAAATAATTCATTTCTTTCTAGGTACTCTTGTATCTGATCTTTCACAACAGACTCAAGTACTTTCTCGAGTGTTCTTAAAGAATTTATTGGTCTAAATTCATCACAATTCACTGTATTTGGAACTTTTTCTACCGGGGTTATCATTGATTCTTTCCATGAGCTTGGGAAATGTCCATTTCTTAATGATTCATTCACTATTCTCGTTAGACTCTGTCCTTAGGAAAAACGGAATGGAATTTTTCCTGCAGGTAGACAGGTAACTTAGGAACAAGATCCACATCATAAATCAAAATTCAAAGATTTTGAGTTGTGTCGCTTTAGTTGCCAGGGTGCGAATTCTAGTGGTGCTCGGACTTGAAAATTCTTAAAAGTGGTAGATTTTTAAAGAAGAATTGGTTGATTTATATAAAAAGTGGTAGATTTAAAATTGTTTAAAATAGTCCCAGCCGGAAATTTCCCTACTTCTCCAGTACTTCCGAAGTGGTGAAAATTCATACTGCGACTACTCGTATTACTAACCCTTAATTCTAATGAAATTTGTTAGGAGATGGCCGCTATTTTCAGTTCTTCAAAATTCATGTGTGAAAGGAGTTTATGACCCTAATTCGTATGAAAACTTCATTTGAGAAAAGAGCACATGCTAGCTGGGTGAATTTAATTCAACGTGCATGATTATTTCATTTGACAATAGAGTATATGATCCTAATACAAATGCAAATTTCATTTAAAAAAAGTAAACGCTACTGGGATCTCGGAGGGAAAGAAACATAAATATTTTTTATTTTTAAATTTTTAAATTTTGTATTTCCGTTTCGGTTGAAAACACTTCATTGAATATGTTATAATATAACGGTAGCTCATTACGTAAAACGTTACTGATTCTATCACAATTGTTTAGTTTTAAATGCACTTCAATGAAAAGCATAAGTGAATTTACCTTGCTCAAAAAATGTGTAAATCATAGCAGACATTTTGAAAATATGCAAAACACTGTTTTCATGAAAATTGCATAAGATCTACATTGAAAAAAGGAGTAATCAACTATTATTGAAATGAAAATGTCGT
Source organism: Chlorops oryzae (assembly GCA_020466095.1). Classification (NCBI taxonomy): domain Eukaryota; kingdom Metazoa; phylum Arthropoda; class Insecta; order Diptera; family Chloropidae; genus Chlorops; species Chlorops oryzae. Next base: position 37,290,636 of record CM035807.1, on the reverse strand, counting down.
TTGAAGAAGGATCTCTTGTAACGAGCTCTTGCTTCCATGACATTTTCACTAGAAAATTATTCGAAACAGCACCAATCGGTCTCTTTACAAATGAATTCTTCAATACTTCTGCATCGATGATTTTGTCACGCATGCGATAAAATCCGACTGGGGTAATACAATATATCACATCTGATCATAAAGAAAATTGGGAAGCTTACATGTTTTTAGGTATTTTCTCTTATTATAAAAAATGTGTCAATATTTATTGGATGTCGTTAAGTACCAATACTGCCATTCTTGACAAAAGGAAGCTGCCAACATATTTTTCAAAAACACATAACATTGAAAAAAAAAGTTTTTAAGCTCTCAATTATTCTAAATGATCATAAATAAATAAAATAAAGGCGTAAATAAGTAAAAAAAAAAAAAAAAGTGGTCGATTTGGACCTAGTGTGGTAGAAGTGGTACAAAGTGAAAATAGTGGTAGATCTACCACTTAAGTGACGAAATATGGCCATATCAGCCAATTTCTTTTCAATATTCTTTTTCTTCTCCTCTCAAAACTCCGCAGCGTATACTATTTTTTCAAATGTAATTCTTATTCCCGTTGGCACCATAATATTTGTTCAGAATGATATTTTCATTCATGTTAGCAGCATATACTCTATTTTCAAATGAAATAATCATGCACGTTTGATCCATTTCAGCCAGCCAGCATGTACCTTTTGCCCAAATGAAGTTTTCATGCGATTTAGGGTCATACACTCCTTAACCTAATGAATAACACATGATTTTTGAAGTACTGAAAATAGCGGCTGATGAATGAACTAAAGCCGAAACAGGAGTAGGAGCAGCTATGGCAGCAGGCAATCATGAAGAAAATGGAATTTGAGCTCTTTTTGTTATTGCTGCCAGTGGCGGATTAGAGTGTCATGGGGCCCGGGGCTTATATAGTGATGGGGCCCCTGATGCTATATTTGGTGCAGTTTTTTGAAATAAGGAATAGCTGCTAAAGTCAATTTTTATTAGAACAATATTAATTCTATCAAAGGAATGAACCACAAAGGAAACATTTTATATATGAGCCCTTGATTTTGAAAGTGGTAAAAGTCAAAAATTTTATTAAGATATCATATAATTAAATTCTTTATTTCATAAAATTTTTAATTTAAAAGCAATTTTACGGGAAACATTTTTTTTGAAATATTTTGATCATATTTTAATTGGACGCTCGGGGCCCGTTACCAGTTGGGGCCCGGGGCTATAGCCCCAGCTAGCCCTACCTTAATCCGGCACTGATTGCTGCTATTATAATTAATGCCCCAATAATTTGTATCTCAAATCTTATTTTCATCACTTCAATAAAAAACACATAATTTCAACTTCCATAATTTAATATCCATGCAATAGCTAATAGTAAAGCAACATCCCCAATTCTGCAAATCTGCAATCCGCAATTTTTGGGGGTCGCCTCTAGTTAAGGAGATATAACGACTTAAAAAATGCCTGAAATCGTACTAATTTTTACACTATTTTGACATTTGCGTAGTTGCCACTTATTCCAAATTCTTTATTGTTAAAATGTGTGAATTTTTGATGAGAAGTGTTGCCATACTTTTAAAAAACATGAAATTTTCAACATAATTGTAAGTTTGTGTAGATATAATAATCGTTTGATTTTTGAGATATATTTTTAATGTTTTATTTTTAAAATGTTTGTTGTTTTTTTATTTTTTTTTTTTCAAAAAAGCGGCGCAGGCGAAAAATATTTTTAAAAAATCGCGTGATTTTTAAATTTATTTTAATGTTTGAAAATTAAGATACAAAATATCAAGAGGAGAACATAATGGCACGGGTACAGTTGGTTACTAGTACCTGGTGACGAGGACATTTACTGCAGGGCAACTTTAAAATTTCTCATATACGCATGAAGCCCATATTGAAATTTTCAAATTTTTGGTTTCTAGTATGAACGGATTCATGCACAAATACATACATATGTATAACGTCGCAACAAAAACAACAAAATATAAAAAAAATTAGCAAAAGGACATAGCTCAGCACTGTTTCGAATTCAGTTTCATACTGAATCAATTCTGTTGCTTCGCGAATGCAAAAGTAAAAAACCCAATTTTTTCTGATTGCTAGATTTCTTTCGCTGGGAGCTAGAGCTCAGTATCGCTAGCAAACAAATTTTTTTCGGCGTGAGACATCAATGTAGGTATATATTATTTGATTAGTGATACTACTTAGAATAAACAACCAAAAACTTAGAGAATCAGTCACTTAAATTGCTAAAATATTATTTTTGTAGGCTCTCGCTGACAGCCGATTTATTAAACACCGAATGTGATCCTTTAAACAATATCGATTTCTTCCATATAGTAATATAGGGGACACTTACAACAACAACTGAATTCCGTGGTGATCTAGTGATGCTATAATTTTTGGAGTATTCACTCAATTTTGTAACTAAACATACTTGCGTGTACATTTTTTTATGTTTTCTTTTTAATGTAAAACTTTTTAAACTTTTTTATGATAGTTTATGAAATTCTGTACCTTTTGCATTTAGAAAAGATCCAAAAATATATAGTTTATGCGTTCTATTTATCACGATATGTAATAAATACTTGAGCCACTAGTTATGTATCGAGCAATTTTAGTTATATCACTGAATATTTCATATCAACTACCCAGCAAAATTTGCTTCGAAATGTTACCAACACACATGCAAGTATTTTGATGTTCACTCACACATATGCGATTTCCAAGGTGCAAGAGAGGGACAGTTGCTACATGAACACAAAATGTTTTCGAATAAAGTTCCCGATGCCCATTTAGCTTTACCAAGAGACATTCCTGGAAAATTTTCGAGAAAAGGAAAATTTACCAGAAACGTGATTTGCTGGGCTAAGATATCAAACTTTTTGAGAATCGGTCATATTCGACGCATGAGTACTCTGCTTTATCGTTCCTCAATATTATGAGCAAAATTTTATCTAATTTTTTTTTTATTTTATAAAAATAACATATTTTGCTGAAAAATAAAATGAGTTCTTATGAAAATCCATTGAATAACACATATTTATATAACTGATTTTTAACAGATATTTTAGTTCATGTTACAAGATTATAAAAGATTTGTTAGACCGGAACCGGAATTTTCAGGGGCGTGGTACGTTTTTGATTTTTCCATAAGAATGCATGCACAGGGGGCCTACTTCAATTCAACACGCACGTTTTTTGCCAAGTGCCATCTATAGTACTATATGCTGCCGAGTAACATCTCTTTCTAACTGACGCGAAATGTCCCGCCCAAAATCTATGAGAGTGACATATGTATATAGTAATATATGGTCGGTAGCAATCGCCCCACGAAAACACTTCGAGCGGATCTGCGCAACTTTTTAAAAAAAAAACACTTTAAAAATTTTTTATCAAAATGGAATGCAAAGCCTACTTTATGATCCCAAATGAATCGTTTTTAAGAAAACACGTTGAAAGTCAACATTCTGAGTTCAATAAAATCTATGGCGTGGAAAGGGAAAAGGTTTTTAAAGATAAAAAAGAATCTGTATTGCAAAAATTTTAACTGTGGATTTCAAGAATCCAAAAAACAGAATGTATAAAAGTAGCTAAAATAAAACAAAATGATTTGAAAATGTCTGAGTCTAACTTAATTTCTTAATTTCATAATTATGATATTATCAAATATGGTAGACCTTTTTCAGATGAAAGATTTTATTGAGCCCACGTAATTAACCAGTGGTGCGTTCAGCCCTGAGGTATTACAATATTTCTGGACTGAATGGTAATGCTAATGCATGATATCCAGCAATACCCCCTGATTTCCTTTTATTAACTGATGTCATAGAGAAATCAGGCCTGATATATCAGCCCTGAGGCAGGCCTGAGAACTCGCGCATGAAGTATTGTATGAATATCCCGGGATATTCATACCATACTTCATAGGTGAGTACTACGCTGGGTAGTGTTGAAATTTTGTTCAGCGCATTCGCTCTCTTGCTCACTAACACAAATGCCTTTCCCATTTTGGAGATGCCTGCTGTAATACCCCTGCAGGAAATGTCAATAGTGAATCTATACTCTTTCACTAATGACCGCGTCGACAGTACTACACCGAGAGAAATAAGAACTGTTAAATCAACCACTTAGAACAGTTAAAGTAAGAGTGGTCAAATTAACTGTATTCCCCGTTAAATGCACTGGAAAAGGAAGTCAAATCAACAGTTGAAAAATAGTCACTTTTTATGTTCACTTAGACGTATAAGTTCGCATTCTGATCAACCGTCTCCGGAGTTTTCAATAGCTCAGTTGTTTAAGCTGTGAGTTGACCATCGTGAGATTCGGGGTCCTATCCCTGCTGGCGGCGGGAATTTTTCTGGATTTTTTTTTTTTTAATTACAGTTTTTTTTTTTGTTCAGAGTGTAGTTGTTTTTTAAGGCAAAAATTTTCTCCTAAATTTTTAAGATTTTAATTAATTTAATTTTTTTTAATGGTTCGTTTTCAAGCAAAAAATTTTGCAACCATAAGGTCAAGTGAGCGTTTTGACCAACAAATTAAATTCGTTCGTTTAGCGTAATGGTTAAGACGTTCGCCCAGCGATCTGGTGGTCAGCGGTTAAGGCTCGGCCGAGCCGAGAAAATTTAAAGAGATGAAAGAGAAAAAGATTTAAAAAGAAACAAATAAATAAAGAAAAAATATAATAATTTAATAAAAAAAAAAAAATATTAATAAAAGAAGGTAAAAAAAGTCAAAGCAAAAAATAAATTTTTTTTTCCCAGTCGCTGGTGACAGTTGATTTAACCGCAAGACAGTTATATCAACCATCAGGTAGTTATATCCCTATTGACTGTGTTTGTACTGTTGAATCGACCGCTACTACACATAAGCTAAGAATTAACGGTGAACTCGGTTATTTTAACCTGCTTTTTCAGTTAATATAACTACCTTTTTCTCTCGGTGTACTGACCAGCTATAACCCGTCGCAATGCTTTGCGCTATAGACATTTAACACTGAGTTGTCATTGAATGTCGACAGTAGACCGAAAAACTATTGACGAACTAGTGACGTCGGTACTATTATGTTGACAAAAGGAGTACTTTTTCGCTAGTCACCAGTAATTAATATATATATTTATACTTTCCGCTTTCAATAAAAATAGCTTGCATTTAAGTTTTAACGAGTCTAACTTGTTCAATTTTGCGGCACATTTTACAAGGAGACACGTTGTTGACATGGTCAATGGAGATGAACTATATCTCTTGACAGTACAGTTTCTCTAATGACACCGCCTATAAATACTGTTGACGTTGTCGCTGGTTCTCTTGTCTATTTTGACGTCAATATAGACATGGGGCCATATGGCGACAGACTTCCTGCAGGGACTTGCCTTCAAGCTTTAAAAAAAAAATGAGAGTGTCACTTGTAATATTGTATGGTGGCAGCCATGCCTTGGAGTGCCTAAGGACCAGGGCCGGATTATGGGGGGGCCAGTGGCACCGGGCCTCCACCACGTGGGGGCCTCCACCACGTGGGGGCCCCCACCAGCAGTGATCAAATTATTTTTTTTTATTTATTATAGTTTTCAAGATATTCAGTAACTACTCTCTTAAAATTTTCACTTGTTTATACGGTTATTCAGTGGACTTAAGAATTGAAAAACCCTTTTATCAATCACAAAACGTACTTTTGCATACAATCAATCTGTCGTTTAGTGAAAATATGCTACATAGTAAATTTTATTTTATAATATTCGATCTACTCAGACTCGCACTTGACCGCTTTTTCGTGGAGCAGCGGATTTGTGTTGCGGAGTAAGTGATTTTATGACGATTTATTTTAACCCTTTCGCCCTTACTGAGACAATACGTCGAAGCAATTTTCAACTCTTCATAACTTCTTTATTACTTCCAATATTTCTATACTCTTGATCCTCGTTTTACGCGAATTTTTTTTATGCGGTTTTTTTCTACGCGGTGTTTGCAAAACATCCCCCGATTACTTTTTTTGTGCGATTGGTCTTTTTTTGCGCGTATTTTCATAGATTAGTTTTTCCTTTTTGTTGTTCAAATACATTTTTTCCGCCATACATCTAACCGTGCTGGGAAAATGTATGGAAAGATGTTGTGGCACGCGAAGAAAATGATATCGATACTCTGTCTACGTATGCCGATATCTTCCAATTGGCCAATCAAATTGGCGGAGAAGGATTTAGTAATATGTCTATTGAAGACCTTAATGAGCTTTTTGAAAATGTCGTTATCGAAGATGAAGAAATTTTACAAGCAGTTGACGGAAACAATAATGCGCCTTCGGATAGCGACGATGAAATTGACTGCTGTGATACTCCACCGTTCACAGCTTCAGTATTTGGACATGGTCTAGAAAAATCAAAAGAGCTTGAAGTTTTTTTTTCCAATAACAATCCGGATGACGAGCGCTCAACAGCATTTTATCGTAATCTTCGAGAATTAATGCAAGGCTATCGAGATGTGTATGATAACCTAAAAGAAAATGCTACTCAGCGTTTAATAACTGATTACATTAAAAACTAAAAAATACAAATCAAACTTTGTATGATCTCTTTTTCACCTTGGACTGAAATATTGCATCTTTTTTTTTTTAAACACTGTAAAACAGCAAGAAGTACATATGTACATATTAAATATTGTTTTAAAATTTAAATACATTTGGATTTGGGATTTTTTTTTTAAACATATCCAAAAGCCCGCATATTTTTTAAGGCACGAGGTAAGAAAATTGTATGTAAGTTTAGACTTTTTTGCGCGAAAAATTTTTTTGCGCGATTTTTTTTACAATGTGGCCCCAGCTAGCTGTTTTGTTTGAAAAGTTTACTTTTTTAACGCGTTTTTGTTTTACGCGTACTCTTTCTGGTCCCGTCAAACCGCGTAAAACGAGGATCAAGTGTATTTGAAAAATTCCAATAAGGCCATAAGTATTCTATGTGGTGAAATTGCCATATGTATGTGGTGGAAACAAGTATAACGAAATAAGTCTGAAGGATCATTATAAAAAGCAGTGATGCCTGATCAGCAGATTTTCGGCTAGATCTAGCAGATTTTGAAGTTGGACAGCGGAGAAAAATGCATTCTTGCGGCTAGCAAAAAATCGAGCGGAATTTTTTCCGTACATTTTTAACCGAATTTGAATTATGTACATGTTCTGTGGTCGTGCGCAAAAAGATCAAAAAAAATTTATGTTCCATTTGTCCTCACCGAGCAGAGAAAAAAGAATTCCCCTGATCTGGGAATAATAGTCCACTACTTGTGAACATATACCTACCAGAAGTTGTTTTCAACTGTTGGTGAGGTTTTCCGAAATTCTGTGCGAGCAAGTGAAATTCAAATATCATGTCTCTGGCAAACAACTTGTATTTTTTTTCTATTAGTAACCTTTCTTATCATACGAATTTCTGAGACAGAAACATTTTTATTTATTTATTATCGTTTGAAACTCTCATTGAAGAATTCGCTAGGATAAAATCGAGAAAAGTTTATATGGGTTGAAAAGACGCTGAATAAAAAAAAATATTTTATGAAAACTGTTAAATAAACAAAATGTGAACGTTGAAAAATATTTTCATTCTTATAATTGATAACCTTTCTACAAACACATTTTCTGCTATTGTGTGAAATTTCATCCTATATCTTTCAATTAACAGAGGGGCCACCACCATTCTCTGGCCCCCGGGCCCCCGGCAACCTTAATCCGGCTCTGCTAAGGACTTTCAAAATTCAATCATGTTAACTACGATCGATATTATAAGCCATTTAAGAAATATAAGAACAAGCTGTAAAATAAATACAATCACATATATAATTGCACCAATGCTTTAAATTGTAAAAGTAATCAGATGTAATTAAATATGTGTTCAGAACGCAATTACATACATATATGATAAATTGAAATGCAATTAAATAAGTAATTGAGCACAATTAGTATTTTTAATTTTCTAGTTATATTTTAATTGGCTCCAATTAATAATGCAATCTGGGCAAGGCTCCAATCACATATGTAATAGGGTACTTGACTCTATGCAAAAAAAATATTTTTTTTTTGACTAACGTATTAAATCTGAATTTCTGAATCGAATTCATTTATCAGAAGAAAAAAATAATAAACTACGGGGGGCCTAACGAAAATTCGGTAAGTTGGCAACACTGAGAACTTTTTTCCAACTCAGAAAATGTCAGCTGATTAAGCTTAATTCTGTGAGGTTTCGGTGTAAGTTTCGAAAAGATTGCTTGAAATGGAGACGAGGAAGCGTAATATTTCTGAAACAAAGTGTGTGGCTATTCCGCAGCCAACACAACAAGAATTTCGTTATGGAATTCTTTATGGATTTCGGCGTCAATTGAAGCCTGTACAAATCTTCCATGAATTCCAAACAGTATATGGAATAAATGCACCATCTCTTAAAACTGTTTCAAAGTGGTTTCGAAGATTCCAGACTGGACATTTTAGTATGGAGGACGATTCTCGGGAAGGCCGGCCAAAATCTTCCACTGATGACGAAAATGTGGTTCTGGTTAAGTCCAAAGTTGACGAAGATCCGCGATTGACACAAAAAATGATTGCAGACGAATTGGGCTTAAATGCCATGACTGTATCGCGAATATTAAATAATCATCTTGGATACACCAAGAAATCTGCTCGATGGGTTCCACGAATTTTAAATGAGGTTCAAAAAGAGGCGAGAATGCGTTTTGCTCAATATTTCCTAAAAAAATTTGCGAACGGACGCTCAAGCTGCTTTAATAAAATCGTAACAGGTGATGAAGCTTGGTTTTATAAGTACGATCCGGAAACAAAACAGCAGTCCATGGTATGGAGCCCAGCAGGAGCGAATCCACCTATAAAAGCCAAACAACAAAAATCAGCAACAAAAGTAATGATGGCTATTTTCTTTACTAGGGAAAAAATTGTGGCTGCTATTCCCTTGGAAACAGGTCAAACAGTAACTGCTAGATGGTACTCCGAAGACTGTTTACCAAAATTTTTCAACAATTTGTTGGGAAACCAAAAAAAAGGGGACCTGCGTCGCTACTTTTTACATCATGATAATGCGCCTGCTCACACCGCCGAAAGGCCTTCTAATTTTATTGCCGTCTCTGGCATCGAAGAAGTTCGCCCAGCACCATATTCTCCGGATCTGGCACCTTGTGACTTTTGGTTGTTTCCAAAAATTAAAAAAAATTTGAGGGGAAAAGTCTTTAACAGCAATGCAGAGATAATATCTGCGGTGAATAAAGAAATCGAGAGTCTAAAAAAACGCGATTTTGAGGACTGTTTTGGCAAGTAGATTCACAGACTAAAAAAATGTATTGAAATTAAGGGCGATTATGTAGAGAAAATAAAAAATAACAATGCTTAAAAATATAATACTGAAAAAATTTTTTCCTGTTTCCTTTAAACCAACTTACCGAATTTTTGTTATTCCCCCCGTATTTACCTAAAAATTGAAGATAAAGAAACAAGTTTTTTCATATTATATTTTACCACTTGACCCAAAACGTTTTTGATTGGCTGAACTTAAAATGACGTCACACTTTCGTACACAAGAATTTAAGCTGCTGCTTTGCTGACAGCTGTTTATTTGTAGCCAGCTGTTGCTTCAACAACACTTATGTACCCAGTAAAAATTGAGGTTCGAGAACAATTTCGTAATGGTTTGAGAAATATCTTTTTCAAGTAACAAATACTAAATATCGATTTGAGATTGATTTGAGTACGATAGCATTAATATCAAACATAAATTGTCTATTTTAAAATGATTTAAGATTCGCACTCGAAATAAAATTTGAATGCAAAAATTTTTAAGCCTTCGAATTGTGTTTGCTGGGTTTAACACATGATTGGCTGTTTGTTTACGAACACCTGTGACGTCACTAAGCGTTTTCGCGGCACATTTAAAAATTGAATTTTTATTTGCGGTTTTCTACTTAACCCGGTAGCGCCTGAAGTGAAAAAAATAAATATTAAAAATAAAATAAAATATGAACCGGTTTTGAAGTTTTGATGACAAAACACGAATTTTTTTAGTGATGCCATATGGCATCGCTAGGCGCTACCGGGTTAAATACGTATCAGAATTTAAAATATTCATTTTTTATTGAGTAAAAAAAAAAGCGTGCACAAAAATGTACTGTGCGACACGTATTTCGATTTCTTATGTATTTGAGAAATTTCACCTTTTTTGGGGGAGTTGAACCAGAATGCGGAGGGGTGTTGATGGAAAATTAAGGGTCGTATCTTAGTTTCGACTCCATATTCTTACTCAGCATACCAAAAAATGTAACTTGCGATATTTAATTTTTTATTTTATGCATTTTTGAAAGTGAGCCCTTTTGGGGGTTTTAGGGGACATTGGGGCGAAAACTAGGGGTGATGGAGAAAATCTGACTCCGCATTCCTGATCAGCGCCCGACAAAACATAAACGGGGGTAT
>CM035807.1:37222295-37280059 GCA_020466095.1 Chlorops oryzae | reverse complement strand
AAGTTATTCAAAAAAGGCTCCGAGAACAATTTTAAATTCATTTTCCTAACGAAAACAGATTAATTACATTTTCGCATCAGAGCTGGAAAAAATTGTTCGCATCAGAGCAGGTTCAAAATATATACATATATTCGAATGCTGGAGTCTACTGTGCTTAAATTTCTGTCTTATTAAATTTTGTTTTTAAAGCGACCTCTTGAGATGAGTAGTGTAACGTGTTATGTTGTAATATGAACCACAAACAAGGACACAAACCTTTTCCCGTTTAACAGAGTTGCTACCCTCAGAAAGGGCTTTGTGGTAGATTGAAGAGAAAAAGTGTCGTAGATTGCACCATTAGTAGTCAGCAGTACCCAGCCGGACTTTATCCCATGCATGAACATATCATTAATGCAGAAGTACTGAAGCATTCATTTCGAAAGAGGCCAGTTAGTGATTTTTCAAATGATCTTCTAGTGAAAATATCACAGAAGCAAGAGCGCGTTGCAATGGACTCTTCTTCAAATGAAATTTTTATTTGAAAGAGGGTTGTATACTCCTACTTTCAATGAAGATCCTATAAAATTGTCATGACAAGATGCTTTTCAATCTGTGTGCTACAATTCTCAAAAGTTTAATAATTTTGTTGTACTTAAGATGTATTAAGAATTGAAACTATTAAGTCTTTCCAAAGGCGGTAACGTGTCAGAGTCATGAAGTGACAAAATATGGCCATATCCGCCAATTTTTTTTTAAATATTCATTAAAAGTTCGAAAGCGCTTTTTAAAACATATAAAAAAATTAAAAAATTTATTTTCCTTCTCCTCTCAGATCCCCGCAGCGTATACATACAATTTTTTCAAATGAAATTCTCATTCTCGTTGGCACCATAGTCTTTGTTCAGAATGATGTTATGATTCATGTTAGCAGCATATAATCTATTTTCGAATGCAATAACCATGCACATTGAATCCATTTTAGCCAGCCAGCACGTAAATTTTTCCCAAATGAATTTTTCATGCGGACCAGGGTCATAAACTCCTTTACCTAATGAATAACCCTTGAATTTTGAAGTACTGAAAATAGCGGCCATCTCCTAACAAACTTCATTTGAAGTACGGGTTAGTAATGCGAGTAGTCGCAGTATGAATTTTCACCACTTCGGAAGTACTGCAGAAGTAGTGAAATTTCCGGCTGGGACAATATATCACATATATCACATCATGTAGAAAATTGGGAAACTAACATGTGTTTAGGTATTTTCTCTTATTATAAAAACTGTGTCAATATCTATTGGATATCGTTAAGCGCCAATACTGCCATTCTTGGCAATATTCTTGACCATAGAAAGCTACCAACATATTTTTCAATAATACATAACATTAAACCACATACTTTATGCTCTCAATTATTCTTAATTATCATAAAATAAATAAAACAAATTCATAAGTAAAATAAGTGGTAGATTTTGACCTAGCGTGGTAGAAAATAAAAATTGTGGTAGATCTACCACTAAAGTGGTAGAAGTCCGAGCCAAGTATTACAGTATGAGAAACGAGCTAATAGGCAATTCAACAAAGCTAATAGGCAATTCACCACAGGCAGCACCACACGGCATACCAGGCAATCCACTACAATGCCTCTTGGGGCATTGTTGTCGTCTCTAGGAATTGGTCAAGTACAAGCAGTAAGTTTTTGAAGGGATTTTTTTCATTTATAACCGGAGAAAATCAGATATTATATAGTTTTTTTAAGACCATAAGACCATTTTAAACTGTAGAATTTGTTTTAACAATAATTTTTTCTTTTTAATTATTAGAAAAATTCAAGTATGTACTGCAAAAAAAGTGATTTCCGAGCTTTTGGTCTGGTTTCACTTAGACGTGAACGTGGCAGCCATGGACAACAGATGGTGCTGAATGGAACGCGTCAATAGTGCAAATCGATGCTGAAAATAGTTACCGACTACAATTTGAACGTTTACCCAGAAAAACACGATACTTGTTTGCACTCACACATTTACAAAAAATCATGCTACCCCTTCAAGCCGGATACGCGTATTAAAGTAGTTTAAAACCCGTATCGTTACGCGTATGCTCTTCGCTTGCGGCGCTTTTTTCAAAAACCACAAAAAAACAGGAAAATATTTCTCAAAAATTTTACATTATTATACAAAACTTGCAATTATGTTAAAATTTTGCTGCCTTATTCATAGAAATGCTAAAATGGATTTTTAGCTAAAAAGCATTTTAATTTCATATATTTTTGACAGTAAAGTCACCGTAAAAAAGGTTTAAAGAACGTTTTATTTCTATGAATAAGGCCATTGGTTTTTAAAAGTATGGCAACACTTCTCATCAAAAATTTACACATTTTAACAATAACGAATTTTAAGCAAGTGGCAACTACGCAAATGTCAAATAGTAGTGGTATTCAAGCAACAGTGCAAACGCTGTGTGCAATATTTGCACTTGTCAAATTGCGTACAAAAAAAGCAGTGCAAATATTGCACACTGCGATAACGCATATACAAAACACTTTCCGATGTAATAAATATGGTCCAAAAATCTGTTAATAAGTTTTCTAATAAGGTGACAGAGACTTCTCAGATGAAGCCATCAGTTAAAATGGCTCATATCAAGTATAATACACCACTCCCATCATCGGCAGCAGTTGAAAGATTGTTTTCTTTTGTAACCATTCTAAAAGCTCCAAGACGAGGATTACTTTCGGACAAAAACCTTGAGGAACTGCTGTTATGGAAAGTTAATAATGCCATGTAAACGTGTGCTGAGCAAATTTAAAATAATATACATTACCTATGCCCGCATTTTTCCGAACATTTTTCAAAGCAAAAGTGAATTCTCAAAATTTGTTACCACTTCCCATTAAAAGTCATTGTTTTAGAAATTGTGATTTCAATCCTAAGGCTGGAAAATGTTTTCAAATTGAATTGATTTAAAAATTCTAATCTAAAATAAAAATGAGTTAGCTCGGAGCCAAGGTGTATTTAACAAGGTGTAGGGCCTACACCATACAATACTACAAGCGACACTTCCCAAAATCACTAAGACGGGTGAGGGGAGCTTGTATAAACCGACTTTGCCCATTCACAATCTGACTTTGCCCACAGTTAACACATTCACATAAAATAAACTGACTTTCACCACGATTTGTGTACATATGAACTCACACATCGACATTACAATCTAACTTTCAACACAGCAGAGCTCAATGCTTATTACCCACTAGGAAGCGTGAGGTATATTGCCCGGATGCAACTAGTACTTACACCAAAACTAAAGAACTAGTGCAAAGGCGAGTAGAGCTTCGTATAAAGCTCCGACTAGTATTGCATGGAAAAATGGTTTTTCGTGTCAGTAATAAGAGTTGCCATTATATAGTTGTTGCAAAGAGCGTTGGTGCTTCGAAATCAAAAAATAAAATCTATCTTTATATATTACAAATATTTTGGTAAATAAAACAAACACGAAAAATAATTCGGTGTCTTTTAAATATTGCGTATTGGAGGCTCAAAAAATTTTAGAACAAAAATAACCAAAAAACCACAAAATATGGTCAATAATCTGTCAAAGGAACTAGTGTTTTACTATACCCAATTTACCCAATTGGTTCCCAAATCACAAAAAAATCGTTAGTTCAAGTGTACAATTAGTGATATTTAGCCCACACGCAATGTTAATTTTGTACAGAGTAATACATAACCAGGGGTATAAAGAAGAACCAGTGCTGATGGAATTAGAACTAGTAAGACGCTAGAACTTAACTACTGATACTTCCTGCAGGGCTGTTGAACTGTTCACCACAGCAGTCGTTGACAAAACTCTATCTTTTTCAGTCGCACTTATGTAAACTGTTCTCTGTCTCTATCGCACCCGCATATTCTTATCATACCTACAAGCAAATTCAAAAAATTTAGAGAGTGTCGCTTGTAGTATTGTATGGCCTACACCATATAGAACTATAGCTGCAACTTCGGCCAAAAGCTATTACGTGGTACACCACACTTACTATTACGTGGTTCACCACAACACTCGGCTTATGGCGTGGTTCACCACAGTTGAACTTTTTCACCAAATCATGCCATAACGCGCCAAAATCTGGCCGAAGTTGCAGCTATAGTTCTATATGGCCTACACTGTAGGCAATTGATATTCATGCTTGTTCTTATTCATTTTTGACAAATAAAGCTTCGATTTTTTTACTTTTAATTCTGAAACTCGAATTAAAAAAAAACACTTCTCAAAATTTGTTTGTTCACATTTTTCAAAGTTTTGTTCACTATAACTAAAGGTGAGATGACACTACGTGTGCAATTCACATATAATTGCTCAAAAAAATGCGTGACACATCTGAAACAATTAAAATTTGAAGCACATTTATTTGCTCGAGTATTATTATTTTGAATGAAATCTTTAAAAAAAAATTCAAAAGGCTGAAATTTTAAAGTGATTTAATTCATTTACAGCTTTGGTTCAAACTTACGCACCATTAGTCCTTTTTTTTAACTTCTCTAACTTACAGGCTATATCTTAAGGAGTGTCTCGGAAAGTGGTTGAATGAGACGACCATGACGATGAGCTTAAGGGCTTTGAATATGACGGTCTGGAAAATCTCGCAGGATACATCTGCCATCAGTTGCGCAAAGACGTGCCGAACATAAGTGTGGAAGAAGGGGCGTCTAGCTCTTCCTGTTGGGTAGACCATTTAAACGAAAGAGGCTTGACGAAACCAAAAGAGGAGATGATAGCCCACATGACGACGTAAGAGCTGGGCCCCTATTATGGTTTGCGTAAACGCAACATTTTTGAGCGCAATCGAACATTCGGTATTATAGTTCGCGAAATGCGACAATGTATTCGCGGGAAACGCAATTCATTTTTTCCCTTTCGTGATTTGCGTATGCAGGTAATTACGGTTCGCGTTTCTACCTGTCAAAACCGTTCGATAAACGCAATTTCTGTTCGTTATGCTATGTTCTCACTATAGGGGTTAAGTACTTAACCCGATTCTTTAACTCAAAGCGTTCATATCAGGTTAGAGCGAGTTAAGTTTTACAAACATCGTATGACCCAGCCGGAAATTTCACTACTTCTGAAGTGGTGAAAATTCATACTGCGACTACTCGCATTATTAACCCTTACTGTTAATGAAGTTTTTTGGGAGATGGCCGCTGTTTTCATTACATGCATGCGATAATGTCCGGCTTGGGAGTTTGAAATATAAAAAACGCGTAAGGAATATCTGATATACTATATCATCGATTGCAAATAAAAATGGAATTTGCTTTATTAGAAATGTTTAAAGAAGCTGAAAAAGCCAAAGGAATATTGGAAGCAATAATATTAGAAGACCACTACAATATCCGCAGGAACAAAAAAAGATTAATGGAGCTAATAGTGAAAGCGGCATCACAAAACGTTCCACGACCTGTGATTAAAATTAACATATCCAAATACGTGCATCCTTCCCCACTCATTTTCTGCACGGGAAAGCTTCCTGCCAGTGTCGTATTAAATTTTTACCTGGTTTTTGTACCCGGTGTTAGCAAATGTAACTGAAATTTTCAAATGCAACTCTGCGCTAACTTCAGAGTTAAATGTTAACCCGGGGTTTATTTTCGGGAAGATGATTTTTTTTTTATATGCGTTTTGACATTTGAAACCCTGGGTTTCGCCGATAACCCCAACCCGGCTTAGTGAGAACATAGCATTAGGTAAAGAGCTAACGAGTTACCCATAGCAAGAAAAAATGAGTTTTTTCAACATTTTTTCCTTAAAAAGGAAGAATTTTTATTTGAGGAAAAACCTAAACCTTAATTAGCGTCGGACAGGCAAAGAAGTAGCACTTTATGCCAGCAAAGCAAAGAAATGTAAGTTATTTCAAACATTTTAAAATTAAAATGAAAAAGAAAACTAAGAATTTTAATTTTTGGGAAAACTTAAGGAAAAATGAGCAAACAAGCCAAAAGCAATTTGAGGAGATGGTAAAATTTATGGTGCCTGCACAAACTTCTTTCAGGCACATAGAGACGGTAGGTTGAGCTAATCCTGAATTGAAGTCTTGCCCAATTTGATGTTGGTAGCCACCTTGTCCCAAAAATTTCAGCGTCGTTGCTAGCTTCCTTTCGGCTGTAATCGCAAAGGAACGAATGGGATTTCCAAGATCGCTTTGAATTTCGCTTCATACATATGTGAACGCCTCTTTGGAAAGCCGAAAATTTTTAACGAAGCCAGGAAAAAAATATATTAATTCTCCGTTTGCAAATCTTTCAGCACATATTTACCTTTCTTCACTAAGGCTCATAATGTTCGAATTATTTCGCCGATTTCGTCTTTCGTTAGATTCACTCTTTCCCGAACCTCCATCCAACCATAATGCCACGGAGTCCATTTTTGCACTCGTTATTTTTATGAATTTTTAAACTTCAAAACTAAACGCACAACTTAACACTTTCGCGATTCGATCAAAATGCAATTCTTTGACAATTGTTTGAAAGTAAATGTAAGTATTACCCACTGAAAACACTTTTCCCTCTGTGTTACATAGTATGCAACATTGCTTCTGTTCGAACGAGTTCTATAATACCGAATTATTTACGCAACGCAACTTGGTAACGCAACGCAAACCACAATAGGGGCCCAGGTCTTTAACGACAGGAATAGGAAGGCCTACTTTATCAAAAATCTATTTAACCCTTTGACGACCGCCTCGGAACGGCTGGGAACTTTACAATTTTGATTACAGATTTGAACTGAGAAATGTCGAAAACTATACTAAATTTGAAGTCAAAAATATTTTTTTTTATCTCCATGTATGAAAAAAAAGTTGGGACATATATGTCCCAGTGGTCGGTAACTGTGCTAAAGTTTGCGTTTTTAATTTGGCGCGACCATATGGATGAACATATGATTTTTGCGAGCGTTTGTTTACAAAAATCAATTAATTTGTAAACAATTACTTCGCAACGTGTCGCTGTCGCTTAAAAGCTAGCGTTTTACTGAATTTGTTTAGGGATTTCTGTATTTCGGGTAAGAATTCTAATTTTTTTCGTGATTTTGAAATGTACCTATTCATCGCCATGCAACTTTCAACAGCAAAATGCTACGATCTCGTTGTTTTTATTTAAAAAACGAAGAAGTCATTCAATTAGTAAATGCAGACAACAGTGATGATGATGAAAATAATTTGAAATTAGACGAAGAGGACATTGCTTTCCTGGAAAGTAGTACAGACTTGGAACCGGGTACCGAAATTCATATTGAGGATGTTCTTGCTTCCGCTCCTGTACCATCAGAAAACATAAACAATGAGCAGTCAACCAGCCAAGGGCATTCACTGGCATCGTATCAAAAAGGTAATCTGATATTTCGATGGAGAAGTCCACAGGAAAATTACTTGCCACCAAAGTATATGGACCCAGATTATAGTTACGGAAATGTTTTGAAGCCGATTGTGTCCCAAATTGACGATATGCCAAGTTTTCTGAATATTTTCAATGCGGTGTGTAATTTCGATGTGTTATTGAAGGAAATAAGGGTTCAATCGGAGCTATACTGTAACCAGAAAGGTATTTCGTTTTCGATAACTTTGGACGAATTGAAGGCATTTTTTGGCATTGTTTTGGTGATGACCATACACAAATTACCAGAAAGTCGACTTTATTGGTCAACATTGCCAATATACGCTGTACCAATGGTTTCCAGTGTTATGACTCGTGTTCGATTTGAAGAAATTCGAGCAAATCTTCATTTTGCGGACTGTTTGTTATTTAAAGGATGAAGGGCACGTACCTGTTTCTCGTTGGGCTCGCAGATGTTGAATTGGGGCTTTTTGGTGGATTGCGCGGCGCGAATATGAATTTTGGTTGAGTTTTTTATTTGGAATTTTTTCTTTTTCTTAGTTCACTAATTTTTCTTCTTTTTTTTTTCTTAAATTGGTTCTCTTTTTTACTTGCCTTATTTTTCCTTGTTTAAAGATTTTTCAATTCAATTCACTTCACCCTTTTTTCTTTTTTTTGAAGTTGGTTTTTTATTTAAAAATTTATTAATTAAATTCACTGTTTTTCTTTATTATTTCTCGGTCGTTCAAAATTTTCGCATTTCTTTTTAAATTATTTTGTATTTTTTGTTTTGTTTTTTGTTTAAAGGAGTTTGGATTTTTTTTCTTCTTTTTCAACTTTTGTTTTTCGTTCGACGTTCGGACCAAGAGTTTTAATAGAATTTGGGGTCGCGTGTTTCGTTGGCGCCGTCCACTAAACGAGTGCCTTTTTGTCGATCGAAAAGCAGCTTTCGCTCGAACTCGAACTTCAAAGAGGCAAAAGGTGAGAAAAAGGAAGCGATAATAAAAGAATTATTTCGCCGTGCTCTAAGGGCCCGGCTACGACGCGGCGGCGAAGAACGAACATACTGCCCGCCTTTCGCTACGCAACCATATTTTTTCTCCCTTATCTTTCCCTCTGCCGCAGAAATTCGTAGAATTCGCGCAGGGTTTCTCTCACTTGGTCGGCGCCGGTTGGAGCTGGAGCGGCGATGTTGTCGCTCCCGGGATTGGAGGCGTCCGATCCCGATAGATGATTGATCGAGGCGGCGTTTTCCTGGATCCCATTGCCGAAATCGGCGACACCGGCCCAGCCTGTGCACTTGGGCGCGCACCACGTAGACCGACGATCTTTCCATGCTACGAGTCTTTGTAGATGTACTTTCCGGCTGCATTACGGCATGGTGAGTGTTGCGTCGTAGGGGAAAACGCCTTGTCGACTTTCAAATAAATAAAATACGAATGTTCAATCCTTAGTAAACCAAACGCTCAATTCAAATAGCGGTTTACAATTCAAATTAAACGAATTTTATTCCTATTTAAAATAAAAGTTACATTAGTTGGCTTCCTAACGTTATTGAATTTACTTACATTTATGTATTTTGACAAGAATATGGCGACTTGCGTTGTTCTGCCGTCTTTCACAATTAATCAGAATCGAAATTAAAAGAAATAAACGTGCTACCATACTTCTAAAATAGCGTATATAAAAAATATCAAATTTCTAAAATATATAATGCTGCCAGATTATCGATGTTGGACGAAGCTGTTTACACGGCACTCAAATGTTTGATAAGGCTGTCTGCGCAACATACCGGACCCCGTGAATCTAGCCAGAGCCAGATTCACTAACATCAAGTTTAGCGACTTTGCACGCAGGGCGCTTGAGCAGTCCGCTTGCTGTCTTCACTTCGACAACTCTCGCTTGGAGGTCCTTTCCCGGGTAAACGTTAGTTATCCGTCCCATGGGCCATTGGGACCTCTGTGTGCTAGAGTCACAAACGATCACTATGTCTCCGACATTCAATGGCTGCACTGGTTCATACCACTTGGTTCGGCGGCAGAGATCAGGTAGATATTCGTTCACCCACTTTTTCCAAAACGCACAATGACATTGTTGTGCGATTCTCCATTGCTTACGTGTCGCTTGGAAATTTTCTCCATCGGGCGAAGGCGTCTGCTCACTGTTAGCTGTACCTATGAGAAAATGGTTAGGTGTAAGTGGCTGATCTGTCGGATCATCCAAAGAAATATGAGTTAATGGCCGAGAGTTCACCACGTTTTGAGCTTCTCGCATGACATTGTAAAGCGTGTGTTCGTGCAGATTTCTATCGCCAAGGCAATGATACATGGCTCTCTTAACGCTGCGTACTAGTCTTTCCCATATTCCACCGGAATGTGGATTCGAAGGACAATTAAAAATCCATTCGATCTTCTGCATGGCCAGTATTTTTCCAACTTCTTCTTTATCAATTTCCGATGCTTCTCTTTGAATCTGCCTTTTTGCTCCAACGAAATTCGTTCCGTTATCCGAACGAATTCTGATGGGTACTCCATATACGTTGATGAAATCACTTATCACCATCAAGCAGGCTTCAGTGGACAAGTCTTTGGCGATCTCCATATGTACGGCGCGAGTACCCAAGCAAGTGAAAAGCGCTATCCATCGCTTTTCCACGCGTCTTCCGATTGCCACTATAAATGGTCCCATGTAGTCCAGGCCGGTGTACGTAAACGGCCGTACAAAAGGAGTTAGTCTGTCCGCTGGCAGCTGCCCCATCAGTGGTGGTCGAGGATTCGCAGAGTTTTTTTTACATTTCAGACAATCTCTGCGCACCTTTTTCACAGCCTCGCGTAGATCGGGAATCCAATAAGTTCGTCTTATTTCCGCAATTATTGTATTGTCATTTTGATGAAGCCATTGCTGATGATACTGCTTGATAATCAGCGTCGTTACATAGTGCCCTTTCGGCAATATAATCGGTTGACGTGTATCGCGCTTAACTATTAAGGCGTTGTTAATACGCCCATTAACGCGGAGAATACCATTCTCGTCAAGGCAAGGAGTTAACTTGTAAATAGGACTTCTTTTTTTTACCTTTCCCGACGTTTTAAGCTTGTCGATTTCTTCGGCGAAGTTCTCTCTTTGAACTGTTCGAATTATGACGACATCAGCCTTATTTAAATCCTGCACAGTCAAAAAACGTTTATTTTCCACATCACAATGTCGTATTTTTACATTTATAAAACGAATCAACCAAGCCAGAACTCTTTGCATACGTATGAAGCTAGAAAATTGCGAATAAAATTCCTCCGCGACTGCTAAGAGCACGTGATGGCCTTCTTTTCGTTTTTCTTCGTTGGTTTCGGTTATTTCGCAACATGGCCAAAAACTCTCTTCATTTTTTAATAACCGCGGTCCACTCAACCAAAATGACTGACGTTTGTTATCAGGAACACGAGTTCCAAAATCAGCTGGATTGGTTGCAGTAGATACCCATCGCCAATCGGTGACTTCAGTGCTTTCAAGGATTTCACCAATCCGATGTGCTACATATGTCTTATATTGTCGATGATTGGAGCGTATCCATGACAATACAGTTTTCGAATCCGACCACATAACTGTCTTCACGGGCCGGATATCATGGCTGCTTAAAATTGTTTGCCTCAAACGTACGGCCAATACGGCAGCCTGCAACTCCAACCTTGGCACGGAAATTGGCTTAAGTGGCGCACATTTAGTTTTTCCCATCACGAAGGTTATTTCATGTTCACCGGAACCATCCAAAATTCGCCAGTATGCCACTGCGGCATATGCCACTTCACTTGCATCAGCAAATACGTGAAGTTCGACTGACTTTTCCATGAAACCATCCCCGTAACAACGTGGAAGTCTATATGTTTGGATTTCTTTCAGCATACTCAACCATTTACGCCATGCTTCATGCACGCTGGCTGGAATATACTTGTCCCAATCGGTCTTTTGTCGCCAAACCGACTGCATAATCAGTTTTGCAACAACTGTGTGCTCCGATGCTATTCCAAAAGGGTCGAAAACCGACATAGTAACGCTCAGCAATTCCCTTTTTGTCGGAACTCGTTCTCCAGACAACAGACTTGCTTCAATTTTTCCAAACGCCAACATAAATTTCAAACAATCCTCCTTGGTATCCCAGAACATACCAAGTACTTTTTGCGGTGTTGGTGTACAGCTACTTTCCAGATTAACATCGGCTTGAACGTCATCTTCTCCGTTCAAAGCGACTTTGACACGCTGCGAGTTGCTTGCAAATCGAGTGAGTTCAAAACCGGCTTGTCTCTGTATCCATATTACTTCATCCGACACCTTTATTGCTTGTTCTTCAGATAAAAATGAGTGTACGTAATCGTCGACATAAAAATTATTCAATATAGCGTCGTAGGCTTCTGCATACTCTTCCTTATAACATTCAGCGTTTTTATTTTTCACAAATTGGGCCACACATGGCGAGCAAGTTGCTCCGAAAGTCATAACCGTCATGGCGTACTCCGATAATGGTGTTGATTGATCGCTCCTCCATAAGAATCTTTGCATCGATTGATCTTCATCGCGGATTTTAATCCTGTGGAACATTTCCACAATGTCTCCTGTTACACCAACCGGTTTTTGTCGAAACTTCAAGAGTACCTCCAATAACGGCTTGCAAAGATCTGGACCACTCAAGAGCATGGAATTCAGGGACACTCCATCCACGCTTGCTGCAGCGTCAAAGACCAGGCGAAGTTTTCCTGGTTTGTTTGCATTTCGAACCGCAAAGTGCGGCAAATACCAGCAGCGATCTGATTTACGCTTATCGCTGCCATTCAGTTTTTTACAGTAACCTTTTTTTTCGTAATCCTTTATTATTGCAGTATACGCCTCTTTATACGCACTGTCGCGTGAAAACTTGATTTCCAGGCTGTTAAATCGTTTTTCTGCCATACTTTTACTTTCAGGTGGCTCAATCTTGTCACTCTTCCACAACAATGCTGATTCATATCGATGACCAACTTTCTTAGTGCAAGTTTGCATCAAACGAACGGCTCGCATGTTTTCTTCTGATTCAATTGGACAAACTTCACTCTTTGTGCCCATATTTTCATTTGCTATGTATTTCTTAACCATTTCGTCCAAATCATTTAGCTCCTCCGCTTGACAGGTGAGAAGCGTATGATTGTCACCGTTTTTCAATGACTGATTCGATTGACCGTACACAATCCAGCCTAGTTTCGTAAGAACGATCACGGGTACATCCCATCCACCAGATACGTGTTTTCGTGGTATTCCAACGTGCGCGTTGTTTAAGCCAATCAACAACTCAGGTTTAGCGTTCTCGTATTCGCAAATAGGCAAATTCTTTACGCCCCGGCAATTCAGATCACGCAACCTAATCGATTGCGTGGGCAACATCAAATCCTTCACCGTATGAACGTTCCGCAGATCAAAAATTTTGCCGCCCTGACGCGTGCTTGAAATTTGTATGTCAAAACTGCTGGAACTTTCGGTCTTGGTGTTGTTTCCAAACCACTTCAACGTCAGCTGCTCCTTTTTTCCTTTTAAGCCTAACGTATTGGCCAATTTTTCATTCATCAATGTAACCGACGCACCATCATCTAAAAACGCATAAGAGTTTATATTTTTGTTATTAGCGTACAAAGTTACCGGAACTATTTTAAAAAGGACTTTCGCATTTTCATTGACGTACATGCTAGTAAGCACGCAAGCATCTTGGCCTTTTTCTTGCTGATATTTGTCTGTTCGGCTTTCATTTTCAACTTTTGCTTTGCTTAAAAGTTCATGCACTTTCTTCTCAGAGTTGTTTTTTACAGTGCATGCATTGCTCCTGTGGCCACCCTTCAGACAACTAAAACAAATATTTTTACGCCGTGCGATTTTCCATTTCTTTTTAATGTCCATTTCGGAAAAACGCTTACAGTTTCCTAACTCATGATCTTTTCCACAAGCTACGCATTTACTTGCCTCAGTGGTATGATGGACTCGAGATTGCGTTTCGCCACGGTCGGCCTTCTTAGCCTTTTCGTCCACGGTTGGACAAATAAGTGCTACAGTTTCCGCTAGATCTTGCAGCCAATCGCTAAAATCAAGTACCGTTGTTCTTATACCAAGACTTCTAGCATACCTGGCCCACTCAAAGCGTCTTTGAACTGGAAGTTTCATAATCAGCTCCTCCATCAATGTTGGATTTGCTAAATGATGTTTGCAGTCAGCTGCCTCCAAAAAGGCTGCCAAGTTTTGCACTTTCGTTGAAAATGGTATAATACCTTCAAGCTTATTTTCATCAATCGCTGGATACGATTTCACTTTGCTGATTTGACTTTTGACTAAACGCTCAGGATTGCCAAAACGAACGTTGAGCGTTTCCAAGATACGTTCAACGTTGTTGCTGTGAATCAAAAGTGATTCAACTACCTCGCGTGCGTTTTCTTTAAGCGCCTTTTGTAATCGAAGAAGATTTTGTTGATCTGTGTAGCCAAACTCTTCAGTAGTTGCGTAATAAGCTTCTCTAAATGCAGGCCAATCTTCTGCCCGGCCACTGAAATCTGGCAAATCATATAGCTTTTTACTTACGTTCTGATGACGCAGCGTATTGTTTAGCGCGTTGACAACAGAAGCCAAATTATTAACGTCAACGTTCGCTTCGCTGCCAGCGTCAACGCGAGTTCCGCCATTTTGTTCAACACCATAGTCATTGTGTTGTTGTTGTTGTTGTTGCCGTTGCAATGCCGTTTTAAGAAAATCTATTTCTTGTTGCATAGCTGTTAATTTTACCGCAAGCTCGTCACTTGCTTCGTACTTTTCCGTTTCATTGGAAACGGCCAAAAAAACATCAGCCACTTCAAGCTCTGCATTTTCAATCTTCTTCGAAGTTTTCGGCGTTCTTTGCACTTTTGGCGGCATTTTAATTTTTCTAACCGACAGACCCAACACACCAACCACTTACCCTGACCAGACAACCTTCCCGAAGATTCTCCACGACTCGTTTCGTAGCACGTCAGCTACAAGCCACTTCTTGATCGTCCAATCGAGCTTCCCAGGTCCGTTTCGCTAGTTCACTAGCGAGTTGGCAATTTATAAATGAATAAAAGATGTTGCGTCGTAGGGGAAAACGCCTTGTCGACTTTCAAATAAATAAAATACGAATGTTCAATCCTTAGTAAACCAAACGCTCAATTCAAATAGCGGTTTAGAATTCAAATTAAACGAATTTTATTCCTATTTAAAATAAAAGTTACATTAGTTGGCTTCCTAACGTTATTGAATTTACTTACATTTATGTATTTTGACAAGAATATGGCGACTTGCGTTGTTCTGCCGTCTTTCACAATTAATCAGAATCGAAATTAAAAGAAATAAACGTGCTACCATACTTCTAAAATAGCGTATATAAAAAATATCAAATTTCTAAAATATATAATGCTGCCAGATTATCGATGTTGGATGAAGCTGTTTACACGGCACTCAAATGTTTGATAAGGCTGTCTGCGCAACAGTGAGGGTGATGGAACGAAAAGAAATGATTTTCTCGTATAATTGCAAAATCAGGGCGTGGCCCCATATGATCGGAGGCGATGTATTCAGACAGAACAGAACTATAGGCGTGGCGCATAAATGGCTGTTTTGCGAGCCTTGTCTCCAGGCTCCTATACTGCATCAGCGCTCCAAATCGTGACGAGACCAAGCGAAGAGCGGCTCTGAAAAATTTATCCTTAAATGGTAGGTGCACGACGTATCTACCATCCGAATTTCTAATAGTGGTTCGGGAATAAACTTCTTCAGTGTATGTGGCCTCTGGAAGAGGAGGAGGGGAGGTCGTAATTTCTTCCTGCTCCCGTAATGATTTGAGCGACTCGTGGAGTGACTCTTGGGGGTCTCCGGAGGAGACCTGCGTCGTAAACGCGCCGGTGGTTTCGCTGGCGATGGGCCCACTCAAATACCAACCGAAGACGGAATTTTGGGCAATTAGGCTTCCTCCGACATTCATCTTGACGCCCGGCCGCAGTAGTTTTGGCATGATATCAGACCCGATGACCATATCGATGCGGGCTGGATTCATAAAACGGGGATAGGCGAGCTCCAACGATGAGATCTCGTGGGGATCCAAATTGGAGACCCTTTTGGCTGGAAGCCAATTGGTCAATTTCGGCAACACCTCGGCGTCGATTTCCTCCTCGAACGAAGAACGAGGCGATGCGAGCGTGATGATGCATTCCTTTTTCGCGATGTGGGTGCATTGGCCACCCATGCCAGATACGTTGCAGATTTTGTGGATCGGTGGCAAATTCAACGGCAGCTGCATTCGTTCGGTCAAAAATGTCCTCTGCGAACCTTGATCTAAAAGCGCCCGGACAACGAATCGTTCTCCATTATGTAAAATTTCTGCGAAGGCCGTTGGCAAAAGCACCTGTGTTAGGCCGATGGAGACGTGCGTGTGTGCCTGTGACGTGGAGGGGATGCTCACGGAGCTCGAAGCCTCTGGTGGCGCATGGAAATGCGGCGGTTGGCTCGTCGGAGACGGGCCCATCTCTGGAGGAGATGTCAAAGAGGGGGTAGAAACTTTCGTGTCCGGTGTTGCAGCCGCGCTCGTAAAAGGCAACAAAGTGTGATATCGTTGTTGGCACTTCGTACAGTTAAAGTTGGTAGAACATTTTGATTCTTGATCACAAAGAGCGAGACAGTTGGGGCAACGCTGGGGTTGTACTTTGATAAAATTATTAGATGGAGGCGCCGGAGAGAACTGTGGAGGCTCGTGTGTGCTGGAGAGCGGTGGACGATTTCGAACGTGAATCTTTAGCATATCCCTAAGTCGTGCTCGAGCTATTATTTTGAGATCACGACATTCGTTGTAGGTCACCTGAGCGCGCGCAGTAGCCTCGGCAGACCATTCCTCATGGAAGCGAGCAGCGCTGTAAGCGTTATGAACGCTTTCCCAATAAGAAATAATGTCTTCGTCTTCAACTTCTATGAGTGATTGCGTTTGTTTCTCGTTGGGCTCGCAGATGTTGAATTGGGGCTTTTTGGTGGATTGCGCGGCGCGAATATGAATTTTGGTTGAGTTTTTTATTTGGAATTTTTTCTTTTTCTTAGTTCACTAATTTTTCTTCTTTTTTTTTTCTTAAATTGGTTCTCTTTTTTACTTGCCTTATTTTTCCTTGTTTAAAGATTTTTCAATTCAATTCACTTCACCCTTTTTTCTTTTTTTTTAAGTTGGTTTTTTATTTAAAAATTTATTAATTAAATTCACTGTTTTTCTTTATTATTTCTCGGTCGTTCAAAATTTTCGCATTTCTTTTTAAATTATTTTGTATTTTTTGTTTTGTTTTTTGTTTAAAGGAGTTTGGATTTTTTTTCTTCTTTTTCAACTTTTGTTTTTCGTTCAAAGTTCGGACCAAGAGTTTTAATAGAATTTGGGGTCGCGTGTTTCGTTGGCGCCGTCCACTAAACGAGTGCCTTTTTGTCGATCGAAAAGCAGCTTTCGCTCGAACTCGAACTTCAAAGAGGCAAAAGGAGAGAAAAAGGAAGCGATAATAAAAGAATTATTTCGCCGTGCTCTAAGGGCCCGGCTACGACGCGGCGGCGAAGAACGAACACGGACAATGAAGTCCAGCCGAGTCGAACTGATCCTACATATCGTGCCTACAAAATCCGTCCTGTCATTAAACATTTCAACCAAGCTTTCAAAGTGTCCTTAACCGGGAGCAAATATCAATCCATCGATGAGCATATGGTAAAATTTACAGGTCACAACATAATGAAGCAATATATGAAGGATAAACCGATTCCATGGGGTTTTAAAATGTGGTGTCGATGTGACGCTGAGACTGGCTATTTACATAAGTTTGATATTTATTCAGGAAAAAAAGATAAAAAAGAAGTCGGTATCGGTGAATCTGTAGTTCTGAACATGGTTGATGGTTTAGACAATAAAGGAATCGAAGTTTATTTCGATAACTTTTTCAACAGTCCAATGTTACTTCACAAACTGAAAATCAAGGGAATAAGAGCTTGTGGCACAATCAGAAGTAATCGAACACAAATGCCACAAAATTTTCCAAAAGATCGGGAAATGAAACGTGGTGATTTCAAAAGCTTCGAGTCAGATGGTGTGTCTGTGATTAAATGGATGGATAACCGTGCTGTACATATTGCATCAAATTTCGTAAACCCGAATGAAAAAGTGTCGTCAAGTTGGTTCAGCTGAAAAAATTAATATCGTTTGTCCAAAAATTGTGCAGAAGTATAACAAAGGAATGGGTGGCGTTGATTTAATGGACCAGAAAAAGGTACTTAGAATATTTCTTTTAAGGTAAAAAATAATTTTACTTTACTTACTTTGTTATAGTCATATTATGAGAACGATCGAAAGTCAAAGACGAAGTTTTACCTTCGATTGTTTTTTGACATGTTGGACTTGGCCGTGCTCAATTCTCAGATTGTGTTCAATAAAATCAGCGCGAAAAATCCCACACCGTTTTCAGTAACTCTTTTGGAGTTTCGATCACAACTTGCCACGCAATTAATTGATTCTTTTTCAAGTCGAATTTTTGCAGTCCCAACGGGCTCAATCCACGGAGTGAATGTATGTACTAAAGAAGGAATGGATCGTCGTACAAATTCTTGTTGTGCCTTTTGTAACAAGCCATTCTGTTACACAAATGAGCGTAACTGCTTTGAAAAATATCATAATAAGTCAACATGATTTTGATTTCATACATTTTGCAACATTCTGCCATAAATGCCTGCAACATATGTATCTTTAATTATCATTTCCAGATTAATAAAAATGTACAGAAATACATAAAGCATACCATATTTTGGCAGTTGTCGACCATTGGTACATATAGGTCCCATGAAAAAATCGCCTCTTACAAACTACCGTAGCTTCAAAAATATGAATTCTTCTTAGCTTTCTGTATAACTTATATAAACCTAATCTTTCATAAATTTTTCAAGGTTGTACCGTCCAGTATTTGTGGAGGCGAACCCTTAAAAAATAAAGAAAAAAAAAATTTTTTTTTTTTGTATTTGTGAAGTTCTACAACCAATCTTACACATTTGTGTTTCCAAATGCAGCCACATTTGGATAACCTTAACGATTTTCCATCTAATGAAAAATTTTTCATCAAAATCTGGTAGAACATTGAAAAGTTGCATGGAAAACTTTCAAGGGGACAAATATGTCCCAAAGAACGTCAAAGGGTTAAAATCGCACATTTCAAACGCTGTGCATGTTATGTGTGATGAAAAAAATCAAAAGGATTGAATGGGTTTTGGCGGAGCTCAAGGTGTTATACAATCCAGTTCGAATCAATGTTGCTAAAGATGAGCAATGTATAATGTGGAAGTATACATGGGTTAAGTAACTCAGTTGTGAAACTTCACATGAAAATCGTTTTGTATGTTCGCGAACTACTCGGTAGCCTTATGTACAAAATGATGTGAATGCGACCTGATATTTGTTTCTCAGTTGGATTTCTTGGACGCTATCAACAAAATCCTTCAGGTGAACATTGGCAAGTAATGAAAAGAGTAGTAAGATACTTAAAAGGAACAAAGGAAAGAAATTTAACATTCAAAAATAAACCCAATACCGAAATACTACATAGTTGGACTTGCAGATGCAGACTGGGCAGGGGATGTGACTGATAGAAAATCAACAAGTGGATTCATATTTTTTATTTATGGTTGCTCAGTGGTTTAATCAAGCAAGAAACAAACTTGAGAAGGAGTGTTGTGAATCAAGCAATCGTTGCAACCATTTTAATTTTTTTTTTATGAAAATGTACAGAAAAATAGTTACTCGAGTTCAAACTCTTTTATAAATAAGATTTTTTTTCTTTCCTTCAATAAAATAAATATTTCTTTTTTCCGGTTCAATATATTGGTCCTTCTTTCTCTTCAAGCACCACTGAAAGTTGAGAGAAAAATATCGGAAGGAAAAATAAAAAAAAGGATTTTAATTTTTTTCAGAGGCATATTGAAAGGACTTACAAATGGCAGGAATATATTAAATTAAAAAGCTGAATAGCAGCAATTACTATAACTGGCACATTCAAATGAAAAGCGTGTTGATTCACATGAACTTTTGGAAAGTTGTAACTACACATAAGGATGAAACCTCTCTGGAATCTGCATCAAAAAGGGAGCTGAAGATGCTAAGGGTTTGGCAACAATAACTTTGTGTGTGAAGACATCGCAGTAAAGAACTGTGAAACGGTGGCAAGGGCTTGCTTGAAACCTAAACAGATTCATGAGTCAAGTGAAACAGTGCGAAAGGTTTCACTGTACAAAATGCTTTTGATCATGCGCATGAAGGAAGGCGATTGCGTTGAGGAATATTTAAGTAATTTTACCTCGGCTGTCGATAAATTATCGATGCTTAACATCGTGTTAGCTGATGCACTCGTGGTGATTATACTAGTGAGCCAAAGGCGTTCGAGAACGTCATTGTGGCCATTGAATCCCAGAAAAATCTACCATCAATTGATATTTTTAAAATCAAGCTCCTGGATGAAGAAGACCGTCGCGCAACAAAGAAAACCGATGATAGCAATGCGTAGCAGGCATATATGGCAAAGAACAAGAAAAATGATTCGAGCGAAAGCAAAGCAGGGTGTTGAAAATAATACCTGCTGCAAATAGTTTTTTCTTCATCAGAGCAAACATATGAATGTTTCAAATATTGTTATCTTTATAAACAACCTTTTTGTTCAATTGTATTCCGTTTTTCCTGTCTCAAATAAAGCATAAAATAAATAAAATATCCTCAAAAGTTGAGTTTTTGATCTCTCATATGATTTTAAGTTGCGGTATAAAGCTACTGGGCGTCTAGTATATGGAAAGCTGATGCAGACTGGGGAAGTGACTCAGTGGACCGTCGGTCTTATACAGGCTATGCATTTTTCCTCGGTGGTGTAGGTATATCTTGGGAATCGAAGAAACAGAGCAGTGTGGCCTTATAAAGCTGGGATTTTTATTTGCTTTATTTCTTTATTTTTATTAGAAGAATCAACTTCTGTTGACCAACTGTTAGCAAATATAAACGACCAAAGTAGTTTCCTACTTTTTCTTCAAATTCCACTTATTAATTTTGCAATTTTATAAATTTTTCCCGAGTGTTTACATTTTTCGATATATGTTAAGAACTAAACGATTCGGCTGTTGATTGCCAGACTTTCTTTTTTTGGTTCATGCTCAGCTATGCCCACGGACCAACCTTCAGAGCATTGAGAGCAAATGCTTGTGCAACAACAAAGCAGAGAAATCATTTTAGTCTAACCCATATATGGGGCAAAACACGTCAAGTGTACCACCGGCAAAATTTTTTCTCCCTGATTTGGATGAAACTTGGTACAGTTGTTAAGATGTAAGATTACGTTAAATGTGCAAAAAAAGAGTAAATTTTAATCACAGGTTGCCGAGATACAGGGTGTCAAAGTTTAGATTTTTGCTTCGAAGAACATATTTCATTGAATTACAATGGGGCTAAAATCGCCTCGCTTCAAAAATTTTTCGAATGTTTCTTTAAAAAAATGTTATGAACTTTTCGAAAACAATACTTAAAAAATTTTTTGATAACGGTAAATGAGGAAAATTTGGCATTTTAGTTTTATTTCTTGATTTTCTAGGAGAGACGTCATAGTTTTATTTTTTAATTTTGAAATAAAGCTTAGTTCTTCCCCTTTAAATTGATGCATAAATCAGAATGGGCGGACCATGATTAGTGCTCCAAATACACCTTTGAAGATGCTTACCTAGCATATTTCCCTCAATAACCATTGTCCGATTTAAGTATAGTCTAACTTATTTTAAAGGCAATTAAATTTACCAGATTCCCTCTTTGAGCATTAAAACAATTTGATAATAATTTTAGTGCCTACAAGCGTTCATTTATCATAAAATTTCGAGAAAAAATTTAGCTACATTGAGTCATTTAAAAATTCTTTAAAAAATTTGGATCAGCTTTTAGTTTATCTTTGAATGCAGATTAATGAACAATTTTATGAGGAAGATTTTGATGTGCCACAAGCCTATTAAAATAAATTATTTTAGCAAATATTTAGAAATTGCCTTTAAAATAAGCTAGACTATACTTAAATCGGACAAACGAATCAAGAGTTATTATAAAATTAGTAATGCAATGTTTTTCCACTCTTTGGTTACATTACTTCAACCTACAATTCTCATAAGCATTATGCGGATGAACATATAAGCTGAGCGATAGTCTTAACCGTCCAGCTAACTACCTTTCGGTGGGACAACGATCAGAATGCGAACTTAAAGCAGACAATAACAATTTCTTTTCTACTTCGCAATCGAAGCACAAAGCGAAAGGAAATCCTGAAACTCACCCCCCGTAGCTCTCCGTAGATACATAAAATACTGTACATTTTGACTAGTCATATTTCGAGTAACCTCAGAGTACTCCTGTTTGGCAAATTGACCTCTTCATTACTGCAGGGTAGTAATGGTCACAGTTTCTTAAAGCTGTTGCTAATATCTGGCACACACTATCAAACGCGCAAGTGTTTGTCAAAACAAATGTTTTGTTTTTGATAAAAACATTTTTGCATAAAAACCCATTCAAAATTACAGGTAACATCGTTGTTGAGGATTGCGTGCAATCAAACCTAGGCACATGCTCTATATATTTACGGGGTTTTTGCACACAGAAAAATATGACCACATAAAATCAATAAGATCCCCTTATTGAGCGATTTTATAGAGAAATCTTCTTAAACTATATGAACGATGTGCTTTTTCCATAGAGAAAACTCTTTGAATGCATAGAGAAAATCTTATTGAAACATTTTAATAGATATCCTCATATATTTAATGTGAATATCTCATTATTTCTGTTGAAGAATATGGAAACCTTCTTGTTATAGTCAAATAATAAGGTGAGCATATCAATCAAACTATGTGACATTCTTATAAAAGTGACCTTTTGATAAGTTATCCTTATCGCTTTAAGAAGAAGTCTTTTTAATATAAAAAGCAAGACTTATTGATTTGAAAAAGTATATGAATTCCGTATTCATTCCATAGTTTAAAAAGACAGACCAGTTTTTTTTTGCACTTACATTGATATAATCAATCTAGCAAGCTGAAATCATATCTCGCGATGGCGCAGTTGCAGTGTGCTTGACTTGTAATCTGGAAGGTCCGAGTTCAAACCCCGCCGCAGGCCAAAGAAGTTGTGTAAAAATGGAGGATAAAACAGGCAAGTAAATTTCGAGGGGAAAAATACGGGGAGCAGAAAGTTGGACACGAACCAATAAAAACAAGTTGCTTTCGTCGGGCCTTCCGTAACGTCACGCATAAGCTCTTTCAAGAAATACCTATAGAATCTTTTTTTTTTAGTTTTTTAAGCATAAAAACTGTGGTAAAATCTTTTATTTCTCAGTTTTTCAAATAATGCAAATGATAAATTATCTACTTTTAAAAAAAAAAAAAAAAAAAAAAAAATTACGCTCGCTGGAGCAGGGATCGAACCCGCCGACCTGGTTTTTTACAAGAATTCATATCAAAATGATAAGTTATCTTCTTGACTTTTCGTTCAATTTTTCGTTAAAATAAACAATAAGTTTTTCTCTATGGTTTCAATAAGACAATCTTCTTGGATAAAAACCATAGAGAAATCTCATTGTTTTTCTTCCATTTTATGTGGTATCGTTTTCTCTGTGTGCCAACAATTTTTGTTTCGCAAATTTTCTTGGTGATGCAATCCCTTAAAGTCGTTTGTATAATTTTGTGAGCCTTTTAAGCTCTTGTTGCTTGCTTCTACCTCTATAAAATTGGAATTCTCAGTTTCCAATTTTTGTTTATTGGCTTGACCAATTTTTAACTTTCCGGGTAACGAAAGTAAATGCGTAGCGATAAATTTATCTACTCGTAAAGTACCAACGTTTTGCAGAATTCAATTTTTCAAGTCATTGAATTCAGCCTCTACTCCAGCAGATGTCAGTGTCTTAGAACCGTACTTGAAAATGGGCACCATTACGTTGCTGTAGAGTGAAAATATGAAAGTAATTTTCGAAGTTTTTCAGCAACGGCGGGACAAAAATAAGGATTAAGATCAGAGGTTGAATTTTGATCTGTACATTTGATTTCGCATCGTTTATGCAATTCGTTCGCCCATTTGTATATATCAGCAAGTTATTCTTCAGTATCAGTCAATTCATCATCTTCTTACGAATTGTACAAATATTTTTCTTCAATTACGAAACCTCTTATAGAGTTAAACAAAAAGTTCTTAGATTTTTCAACTAAGTTACCGTGGTCATTATTTTCATTCAAAGACATAGTAAATATAGCTTCAGCATGCTCTTCCACGCCTCTTAATGAAGTCTGTTCTCTTAAGGCAGCAAGGCTTCTGAGGTAAAACTGTTTGTCTTTTTTGGCTATGATTCCAGCAATTCCGTTTCGCGATCATATTCATAAAGTGACAAATATCGAGTCGGACTAAACAAGGCATATGCTTTGATTCATGGCTCGAAAACATTCCGAAGCAATGCGTCAAATAGTCTGACAAAATATTAGTTCTTGCAAAAGCTCGACAGACTGCTCGTAACAATGCCTTGCTGAAATCTTTTACTATTTCTTTGGGAGCTGGAAAAGATGACCTGTGCATTGATTCAATGCGGAGAAATTCGAATAGCCAAAAAGATATAGCATTTGTATTTTGTACTGCAGATAACAATTGAAATTCGTAATTGATTACGAATACAAATAATCAAATTCGAATCAGGATTACTTGCGATTACGAAAAATAATCAAAAGTAATCAAAAATGTAATCCGACTACTTTTGAAGGTTATTTTTGATTATTTTTGATTATTTTAAGGGTTTTTGTCTGTTCAACTAGCAATTTTCGTAAATTTAATTCAAAAACAAATACAAATATATATTATATAATACAAATATTTTATTATGAAAAATAACGAAAACACACAATGCATGATAAAACAAAGAAACAATTTTACTTCAAACTGCTATTGGCCTTCATTAAAACTAATTTTTCAAAAGAAAAATCAGACAGACTGCCTTCGTGGAGCATTTACTATGCCGGCAAAAGAAAATAGTCTTTCAACTGGCGCTGATGATGTCAGAGACGTATTAAATGCTACAAAGGGTGCCTTCAACAAGTTGTACTTTTGCAAAATAGTTTCAGTACTTGAATTATCGTTCAAGTAGCAGAAGAGTTCGTGTGCCAGCTGCG
Source organism: Chlorops oryzae (assembly GCA_020466095.1). Classification (NCBI taxonomy): domain Eukaryota; kingdom Metazoa; phylum Arthropoda; class Insecta; order Diptera; family Chloropidae; genus Chlorops; species Chlorops oryzae. The sequence goes on along the minus strand of CM035807.1, from coordinate 37,255,481 downwards.
ATCGCTGATCGGGCTTACATGTGTCCTGTGGGGAACCACTTACTTCGATTTCGTCATCTAAAAAATTTGAAAAGGAAAAGTTTTTGAATGAGTGAATGAAAAGGATCGACTCAATTTCGAATTTTTTATGCGGGTGCGATTTCTAGAGCATGCCCGATAATCTCACCATCAACATCGAAATCGAAATGTTTCAATGTAGTTGATATTGTGCTGCATTGAGGTGTCTGAAAATTGAATGCACTGCTGTTTTTGGCATAAAAATTACAAAGCGTGTCCAAAACAATTTTGGTGACATGGTCCTCAGTTAATGTTGGATTAGTTCTCTGCAACACGTTGAGCCATTTCATTTTTATATCTGGTGTTAGTACAGTTGCCGCAATCGCAATATTGGCCTCCGGAGCCAACAAGAAAAATGTTGTAAACCGTTGTCTCAATTTCTGCTCGATTTTAATGACGACAGATGCTATTTGCTGCTGTTCCTTAGCTTTACTTATTTTTCGCAACCTGATGAGTGTCAGCAAGAGAAATCCTATACTCGATTGTCAATGAAATGCAATATTAATTTGAAATATATAAATATCTTAACAGAACGTTATTTTCTCCTTGAAAGAAATCTAACGATTCAGCAATTGGTGGTACCATTACTGTTTTGTACATCTCCAGATATTGCAAATCTGCTGGGGAAAATTGTGGCAAAGAGAGCATATCGCAAAGATCATTTAATTTTTCTTTGTGCTGTAGTACTTTTTGAACCGCGTCATATAATGAGTTCCAGCGAGTAACGACGGGCAAAATCAATGAAGACCCCAAATTTTCCATAATAATTTCGGAAGACTTTGGCCATTTATATTTTTTCCATAAGAAGTTGAATTTTTCGAACGTCTAAAAATTTTAATTGAAATTCATGTCAAATTCTTATATAATTTCGTATTACCAACGTGTGTTGGATGTAACAGGTTGGCTGATAAGTCCCCGGTCTAACAAGGAAAAACACATTTTTTTGTCAAAATTCGTTTTTATTATTCAACATAGTTCCCTTCAAGAGCGATACAACGATTATAACGACCTTCCAATTTTTTGATACCATTTTGGTAGTACTCCTTCGGTTTTGCCTCAAAATAGGCCTCAGTTTCGGCGATCACCTCTTCATTGCAGCCAAATTTTTTCCCTGCGAGCATCCTTTTGAGGTCTGAGAACAAGAAAAAGTCGCTGGGGGCCAGATCTGGAGAACACGGTGGGTGGGGAAGCAATTCGAAGCCTAATTCATGAATTTTTGCCATCGTTCTCAATGACTTGTGGCACGGTGCGTTGTCTTGGTGGAACAACACTTTTTTCTTCTTCGTATGGGGCCGTTTCGCCGCGATTTCGACCTTCAAACGCTCCAATAACGACATATAATAGTCACTGTTGATGGTTTTTCCCTTCTCAAGATAATCGATAAAAATTATTCCATGCCCATCCCAAAAAACATAGGCCATTACTTTGCCAGCGGACTTTTGAGTCTTTCCACGCTTCGAAGACGGTTCACCGATCGCTGTCCACTCAGCCGACTGTCGATTGGACTCAGGAGTGTAGTGATAGAGCCATGTTTCATCCATTGTCACATATCGACGCAAAAACTCGGGTGTATTGCGAGTTAACAGCTGCAAACACCGCTCAGAATCATCAACACGTTGTTGTTTTTGGTCAAATGTGAGCTCGCGCGGCACCCATTTTGCACAGAGCTTTTTCATATCCAAATATTGATGAATGATATGACCAACACATTCCTTTGATATCTTTAAGGCCTCTGCTATCTCGATCAACTTCATTTTACGGTCATTCAAAATCATTTTGTGAAGTTTTTTGATGTTTTCGTCGCTAACCACCTCTTTCGGGCGTCCACTGCGTTCACCGTCCTCCGTGCTCATTTTACCACGCTTTAATTTTGCATACCAATCAATTATTGTTGATTTTCCTGGGGCAGAGTCCGGAAACTCATTATCAAGCCAAGTTTTTGCTTCCACTGTATTTTTTCCCTTCAGAAAACAGTATTTTATCAAAACACGAAATTCCTTTTTTTCCATTTTTTTCACAATAACAAAAGTTGCTTCACAAAAGACGCTCTATCTCACAAACTAATTGACTTACAGACGTCAAATTTTGACACGAATCATTTGAAGGTTGCCACTATATAAAAATGATATGCATTTAATACTAGCGACGCCATCTATGTGTCAGACCGGGGACTTATCAGCCAACCTGTTATATTGCCTGCTCAGTTTTCAAAACTTTTTCATAATCAGTAGATGCTAATAAGTTAAGAGTATGGCTGCAGCATCTCTGATGTTTGGGCAACAACAAATCATTTTCAAAAGTTGGCAATTCATCATCAGAGTCATCTTCAAAAAGATCATAGTTATCAACGCCGTAATCCTTAAACGCCTTCACAAAGTTTGAACCATTGTCGGTAATGGTCATAACAATTTTTGAGCTATTCAAATCAAACGCGGTGTTAATTTCAGTGATCATATGTACAATCTTTTCAGCAGAGTGTATTCCGAAAATTCTTTTGCAAGCCAAAGCAACCGATTTACGTTCCAAATTCTCCGTAAGCCAATGGCAAGTGTATCCCAAGAAGCTTCGGTGGTTTTCCGACCAAATGTCTGCAGTGGTGCAAAATTACTTTACCGAAGCTGTGTTTTTTTTTTTATATTTTGCACCATGCTCCAATATTTTTCCTGCATTTTCTTTACAGCTGTTCGCCTGCAAATCACCTTCATTCCTGTACCTTCAAAAACGTCTATAAACGATTTCCTTTCCAGAATGGAAACAGGCAACGCTGAGTCTACAAGCGCGTGTAGGAGTTTGTCATTAAAAACATTTTGGAGACTTTTGCCATCAGGACTACTTGTTTTCTGAGCTTTATATTTTGAAAATAAATCGGTATGCTTGACGCGCAAGTGCTTAACGAAATTCGACGTAACTTCGCCGCTTCCTTTTATAATTCGGTTACATCCAACACACTTAGCACACGTTGTCTTATCTGAAATCGGAACAATAAATTTAAAATAAATTGTCTTACACCATGGAACACATAAACAAACTTTTTCCACATCCGTATAAAATTCATTACTGAAAATTATTTTTTTGGTTGTTACAAGGATTCCGAATAAACTTTCTTTGCAGGCGTAAATACTCTCATTCTTTTATTTGAATGAGGAAGAAAATAGGGGTCCTCCAATTTATCGTCTGCCGAAAAATCGCTTTCAAAAATACGCACTTGTTATGACGCTAGGTAATAGCGAATTAGCTGGATTAAATTTGGTTTAAATAAAAATACGTTTACTCAGCTAGCGATCACAACAGGAAGTGGCCCTTTTTTATTTCTTTTCATCGATGACTTAAGTTTACTTATCGATAACAATTTAATATTCAGGACCTAAATATAAGTTACACACTTAACATTCTGATAGCTTAGTTCTAATTTACACGTTTGATGCATGCTAGCTTCAACCTATACGTTGATTCATAACAATTGATTCATGAAAGTTCTGATTTACACATTTAATTCATAACACACTGACATTTTTCCTTCTTGTTCTTGAATAATTTGAACAGGAGCAATCCTTTTTCGCTGGATTGAAGGATTGGACGATCCTTATCTTTGTAACATAAAAAGTTTTTAGTTCGTAGTAGGGCATGCAATCCCGGACGGGTTTTCTGATCCCGGGATTTCGGGATTAATTTTTTATAAATCCCGGGATCCCGGGATCCCGAAAATTTTCGTGGCTAAAAGAATGCGTCAAAATATAGGTAGCAAAAACGGCTTTTATTAAATAAAATAGCTTTTTTTTAAACTAATAACCAAAAAGAGCATTCAGTCTCGCATGAACAAAAGGTTTTTTCATCTTAAAGTGAAATATAATAACATAAAAAATATAAAATTAAATAAACAGTTTGTCCAGAAAACTTTAGCAAAAAATGAAACCGCCGATAGGTCGATTCAAGAGAAATATGCTTTGCTTTTAACCCACCTTTCTAAGTGGTACCGTTTACGAGCTGTAGCACCTCAAAAAAGTGTATTTTTGTATCGAATTTTGAGTATAACTTCGTTTTAAATAAAATTTTTATATATATTTATGTATATATATTCAGGTAACAATTGGCAGATCAATTAACTTTGAAATAACTTCTAAGCAAAACGAGTGCATCAAGTGTATCGTTTGAGAGACTAAGGGTGGTAGTTGCCAAAAAGTTTAAGCTAAGGCTAAATCTTAATCTTGCGAAGTAAAAGTGGTAGTTACCAAGTCAAATTAAACCGGTCTTAGAGAATTCGATATTCGAAAATGTGCTGCCACATTTTTAGATTTAAGTCCAAAAATATTATATATAGTTTTGGTTGTTTTCGAAAACTCTTTCAAACTAGCAGGCCGATGGAAAAACTTTAAAATTTGAACAAAAGTAATTTTTCTTTTGAATTTTTTTAAACATATCGCACACTAATCATTAAATCGGCACAACTCAAAATTTTGCATTTCTCGGGCAAACAGCCTACAACTCTCGACGCTTGTAAAATCAATTTCTTTTCTAAACTTATATTATTTTTTATTAACTGGAGAATCAACAAATATCAATGTTAAGTTTCAAAGTCTTCTTCTTCCTGCATTAAAATGTTGGCGAACACGAAAAAATGATTGAAAAAATTTTGAATTGTGCCGGTTTAGTGATTAGTGTGCGATATGTTTTTTGTTTAGCTTTCTCTGCTCTCTTCGAATTTTCGAACATTGTCATTCTTCAAAATTTATGACTGCTTCGATGGGGTAATAAACCAGGTTTAATTGATTTGGTAACTACGAAAATTTAAGCGAAAGCTAAGAATTTAATTAAACCTGGCTGGTAACTACCACCCTAAATCTTATATTATTACAAAACTTTCCAGATGTTGAAAAACATCTCTCACACTCAACACTTGTGACAGGAATTGTTAACAGGTAGTCATGTGCTAATTGCAGACAAGTGCCGATTTTTCCACAATGAAGAAAAAGACTTATTTCTTGAGTCACAATTTGAATTAAGCATAAGTTAGGGCTATGAAAAGCTTATCGAAATAGCGAAGTATCGCGATTTTATGTATATCGATTTGATTTATCAGTAAATTGTTATGTCAATGTTGTACACAAACGGCAAAATTTTACCAGAAAAAAATGGCAAAGAAAATCCCGAAAATCCCGGGATTTGGACTTTTTTCCCGGGACAAAATAAGGGCTCGGGATCCCGGGATTTCGGGATTCGGGATCCCGGGATTGCAAGCCCTAGTTCGTAGCCGTACTCTGCACTTTATTGTACTGATTATTACATATTTCTACATTAATAAAGAAAGCTCTTCTCATGTGAAGTCATGGGTAAATTGATATTAGGTTGCAAGAGTTCTTTATACTTTCAAAATTAAATAATAAGGTGACCGCTAAATGAATAGAGACAAAAATATGTTTGGATTCCGGCTTCCGGGGGCCAGATGAGAGACTATTTTCTCTTGCCGGCATAGTAACTCCAGGCGAATAGCAGTTTGAAGTAAAATGGTTTCTTTGTTTTTTCATGCATTGTGTTTTTTCGTTCTTTTTCATAATAAAATATTTGTATTATACTAGGGGGCTTCGCCCCCTGTTCGCTTCGCTCACCAACCCTCCCACGATCGCTTCGACATCACCTTCTCTCCCTCTCTCCCTCTCCCCGTCTCTCCCGTCTCTCCCTCTCTCCCTCTCTCCCTCTCTCCCTCTTACCCTCTCACCCTCTCTCCCTCTCTCCCTATCTCCCTCTCTACCTCTCTCCCTATCTCCCTCTCTACCTCCATACCACCCTCCCTCCCACTCTCGTTCTCTCCCTCTCTCTCTCTCTCTCCGTCTCCCTCTCTCTCTCTCACTTTTTCACTCTCTCTCCCTCTCTCCATCTATCCCTCTCTCCCTCTCAACAATTCTCCCTCTCACCCTCTCTCCATCAATCCCTCTTTCCCACCCTCCCTCTCTTCCTCTCACCCTCTCTCCATCTGTCCATCTCTCCCTCTCTCCTACACACTAAAAATAAAAGTACACGCGAAAAAAAAAACTTTTTTGTATAATAGAGAGATATATAATATTTGTATTTGTTTTTGAATCAAATTTATGAAAATTGCTAGTTGAACTGACAAAACCCCTAAAAATAATCAAAAATAATCTTCAAAAGTAGTCGGATTACTTTTTTGATTACTTTTGATTATTTTTGAATATTTTTCGTAATCGCAAGTAATCGTGATTCCAATTTGATTATTTGTATTCGTAATTCTTGGATTATTGGGCCAAACAGACAGGAATCGCACTTAATCAATTACTTCAACTTTTGAATAAAAGTAATCAAATTACTAATGACTACGATTAGTAATCATTACTTCACAGCTATGAAATAAAGCAATTTGTTCGTTAAGAAAGTAGTGTGCCTAAAAGAGATCCAACCCTATAGACCTGATAAAACCCTCAACGTTTTTGTCGTATTTCAGGTAATTTACACTTTCGAAAATGTTTGCTTTTGTTTTTTGAAAAAACTCATCTTGCTGTTGCTGTTTAGCTTTCCTAAGTGTTGCAAGTCGATACAATTGAGGTGGTTCTTCGTCGCCGTACTCCATAAGTCTATTTGCCTCCTTACGACGCCAAATCGATGCATGAGTGTTGTTTTTTGCGAGTACGTGTCCCACATCCCTTCTTTTATTTCCTTTAAGCTGTCTTTTTTTATGTGTAAATGCTGCTCGTCATAACCTCTAATCTGGCATTCCATTAGCACGGGTTGATTCTTGATGGGTTTATTTATAACTTTTCCCGAGAATACAGAACCACATTCCGAGCAAAATCCTGAAACTGTGACTGCATATCCTGATCCGGAAATTTTATTTCGCTTAAATGTCAAGGTACATTTAACTTTTACCGCTTTGAATATTTCATCAAACAGGTAATCCGTCCAAAATCCTCGTTTCAAAGTTTTACTTATTATTGGTTTATTTGTTTGTGAATTGTATGTAGATTCTTCTACTTCAATTTTTTTCCATATATTTGATATATCGATAGAAAAAGTTAAATTGCCTTTGCTTACATTTTCAAACGAACTGTCTACGTGCAGAGCTTTTTCGTAGGTTAGCCCGTAAAAATCGAATACAAAAGTGTGCATGTCATAGCGATTCAATTTCAATATAGTATACATTTATATTCTTCCCTGATAGTGGATCCTCTTTTCCGATTTCGGTGGATAAAAGAGAGAAAACAGTGATTTCGGAACCGCTATTGATCCATCGATATTCAATACTGCCTTATATTGCTCTTGTTTGAGCAATTCTTTCAGCTTCTGAATGGATTGACGTTCGTCCATTTTATATTTTCTTGTGCGACTTTGACTATAAACAATAGGTATGTTCGCGTACTGCACGAAACTGCCCAATTTTCATACAGTTTTCAAAAAATTGGGCACCTTTGGGCAGTTTCGTGCAGTACGCGAACAGACCTAATAAAGGATTGAGATCAGTGCTGTAAAGTCTTTACTCAGAATCTCCAAGCATCATATTTGCACCTGAACTTATATGTTAAGAGTTGCAAATATCCCTTTTAGCATTTTTCCCTACGGAATAAAAATTACAGAATACAGAAAAACTAAAATAATTGTTCTTTGATGCTCATATTTTTTCGAAAAAATCTTTTAAAAAAATCAGGTTGAAGATATAAGTTCCTTTATACAGTAGATGCTTTATACGTTCAAGAAAATGCCCCGTCTGATCTTTAATCGATAACGCTTATTCATAAATCATGGCACAGAGTTGCTTAGACCGGATCTACATTCAGCGTTGCCACTGACTTAATTTTTTTCGTAGCCAAATATTTAAGTTTCAAAGCGTATCCAAAATGTATCAAATTTTTTTTTGCGTAATTATCGATTATAATAGTTATCGATATGTGTACAACCATACTTACTAGTTATTTGGTAGGCTTATTTTGTTTACCCATTGAATAAAATTTCTGTTTTTCAGTTTTAAAAATTGTAAAACTTTTTAGTTTTTAATAGTTCCCCAATTGATGCATCAAAGATATCGAAAATTTCCTTCGATAAATAATAATTCTACACACGGCGGGGCATTTCGATAGTTAAACATTGTTTTGTTGGTTAGGGATTGAAATCTCTTACAGTGTCAACCCTGCCATACAAAATTTACTAATTGATGCTGAGAGTCAAGTGTTATAGCATTGACAGACATATGGTGTAAAGTCTATAGACTTCACACTACAATGAAAGAAGTCTATGTTGGGGTGACACACTGTAATTGATTGTGGATTTCTATTGTGGACTTCTTTAAAACAGCTGATAATTTAAAATTAAAACAACAACAAAAACAATAAAAACATTTTGGTAGCATTAAGCCTCGATTTTATCTCAAAAGAATCCATGAAAATATCGTTTGTTTGTTATATAAATCCATACGATGGAATTAATTTCATGCATTTCGCATAAATTACCTGAAAACTAGTAGACCGAGCGAGGTCAATTTTAAAACTTTAGATTGGAAAAGGTATCCTTTATCCTTAAATAGCCAAATTTTTTGATATTTTGTTGTTGTAGTAGTTTTTGTTGGCATTTTCCTTAGAAGAAAGCAATAAATTGTTATATGTTTCGTAGATTGCACGTACTTTTTGAACAAACTAAGTAACCGGTAAGTGTGAAAACTTTCCAAGTGATCGATGGAATTAGTATTAACTGAGAAACATACAAAAATTGTTTTATTTTTATAGATATCTATTTTTTTGAAATTATTTTTTATAACATGTCCCAACCCGCCATTAAACGATGCCTCTACAGCCATAAGGTTATCAAAAACCTGTGAGATCTATGTTTTGGAGCCCTTGACTATTCTCCCAATGCGACATCTACTAACATTTATAATTTTTCCCGTTTGCTACCTATTTAATCAAAATCGATAGTAAATTTTTCCAAACGAGCAAAACTGAGCACATGTGGGTCTGGTAGCATGTTTTGCTGTTCTCTCTTTTCCTACAGCCTTTACTTCGTTTTCGTCTCACTATTTATATTCCAAAATAATTAATGTACATTAGGGTGTCCCAAAAAAAAATTTTTTTTTTTATTTCATAGCTGCACAAGCGTTTTTTGAAAGCTAAAGGGGTAAAGTATTTTTCAGAATTTTTTCAGATTTTTTCGAAAACGTTTAGAGGTCCCCCAAAGCCGTTTTTCCCTAGTTAACAGAGCTTTTGGACTTCCTTTAATTGTAAGCATATTTTCATTTACGATGCACTCGTTTTGAGTCTTGCTGCCATCGTGTCAAAAGAAAAATGTTTAATCTTTCCGTCTGTGTCGAAAGAGCAAAAAGTTCGATTGTTCTCGTGGTCTTTTTTCAGCGACAATCTCAAATTTTTTCAAAAATTTACTTTAACAGTGCGTTTGTTAAAGCGTGTAAATATTAAAATATTTATTTACTTTCGCGGTGGTAAGGTAATAACCTAAAAACAATGTGTTGCATACATAAAGGGGTATATTTTTAACAGTCTTTGCTTATGTGATTTAAAAATTTTCTCAGTTTTCTGTATACATAACAGGGTTCTGGAAACTTCTTGAAAATTTTATTGCATACTTAAAGTGCAAGTACAATTTGCATTTTTAAATGTACATTGATAATATCTGTGCCAATTGATCATAACTTTTTAAGTCAAAAAGCGTTGTTTCGCGAAAATTATCTTTAAATTATGCACGCCTTCTCTTGCTAAACGATGTTTTATTTAGAAAAATGATAGGAACACAAGTGTTAAACCATAACATGAGCCGGTTTAAAAGAATTGCACCAGTACCAATGACTGTAATTTCTCATAAGTCACCAGGCACAGATATTTTAATATAAATTGGTCAGTAATTATCATTCATTAAACAGCCAACTATTGTGTTCTTTTAGAGTAAACACTTGTCCATCGTCACGATTCGCGAAATTCTCAAAATTTTAATTTTCCCTATTTAAGATTGCGTACTTAGCAACCAAAAAAAATCCTCTATTGAGATTAAAATGTGACCATGGACATAATTTGCAAAATTCTCAAAACTTAAATTTTCACTATTTGGGATTGTGCATTCAGCAGCCAAATATGCTGCTCTATTAGGGTTAAAATTCGATCATCACCACCATTCGTGAAATTTGAAAATTTTTGATTTTCACTTATTTGGATTGTTTTTTTGTAGCAACCAAAAATGGTAGAATCAATATAATTGTGTGCCAAGGACACACACTCAACAGAGGATTATTTTGCATAGAGCATATTTGGCTGCTGAATGCACAATCCCAAATAGTGAAAATTTAAGTTTTGAGAATTTTGCAAATTATGTCCATGGTCACATTTTAATCTCAATAGAGGATTTTTTTTGGTTGCTAAGTACGCAATCTTAAATAGGGAAAATAAAAATTTTGAGAATTTCGCGAATCGTGACGATGGACAAGTGTTTACTCTAAAAGAACACAATAGTTGGCTGCTTAATAAATGATAATTACTGACCAATTTATATTATAATATCTGTGCCAGGTGACTTATGAGAAATAACAGTCATTGGTACTGGTGCAATTCTTTTAAACCGGCCCATGTTATGGTTTAACACTTGTGTTCCTATCATTTTTCTAAATAAAACATCGTTTAGCAAGAGAAGGCGTGCAAAATTTAAAGAGAATTTTCGCGAAACAACGGTTTTTGACTTAAAAAGTTATGATCAATTGGCACAGATATTATCATTGTACATTTAAAAATGCAAATTGTACTTGCACTTTAAGTATGCAATAAAATTTTCAAGAAGTTTCCAGAAGCCTGTTATGTATACAGAAAACTGAGAAAATTTTTAAATCACATAAGCAAAGACTGTTAAAAATATACCCCTTTATGTATGCAACACATTGTTTTTAGGTTATTACCTTACCACCGCGAAAGTAAATAAATATTTTAATATTTACACGCTTTAACAAACGCACAGTCTATCAAACTGCATCATTACTTTTTCATAGTTTTATAGTAACTTAAGAAGTTATGACACCTTTTTTATGCTGTTAAAGTAAATTTTTGAAAAAATTTGAGATTGTCGCTGAAAAAAGACCACGAGAACAATCGAACTTTTTGCTCTTTCGACACAGACGGAAAGATTAAACATTTTTCTTTTGACACGATGGCAGCAAGACTCAAAACGAGTGCATCGTAAATGAAAATATGCTTACAATTAATGGAAGTCCAAAAGCTCTGTTAACTAGGGAAAAACGGCTTTGAGGGACCTCTAAACGTTTTCCAAAAAATCTGAAAAAATTCTGAAAAATTTTTTACCCCTTTAGCTTTCAAAAAACGCTTGTGCCCAGAAAAAAAATTTTTTTTGGGACACCCTAATGTACATATACCGGAAATTTCATTAGGATATCTTTATTAACACCGGAGATATTAAGAGAAAACAATTGAAGAACCCAACATTTGCTCACTTCAGCTCGCCACTGTATATTGGTGTCTAAGCAAAACCTGACGCACTGTTTCATGCGAAACATTAACATCATATCGTTCCTTGAGTTCCATTGCAAGCTCTCGGGTCGAAATACGCGGAATTTTGTTCAATTTTCTTATGATCGCACGCTCCAGACGCAGGGTAATTTTTCGTTTGGGACCGCCTCCAGACTTTGGTTCTAATCTTCCCTCAGACTGTGCTCGTTTTAAAACATTGTAAATACTTTTTTTGTTACAGCAAACATTTCGGAAAGCTCGTGAACAGTTTTTCCCAACTGGTGATTGTAAAATATCAATTGAGCCATTTCAAATGCAATCCTTTTTCCTGGAATTTTCAAAAAACAATATACAATATATTTATTGTTATACGCGATGCTTGACTTTTGAGTTAACCACTTCAAAAATTTTTGACGAAATGATTTTATAAATTCATAGAAAAGAGTCAGAGCAACGCAAAGACCACGCCAAGAATACCGATAGTCGCTGAATTAACGCAAAAGCTATTGCAAAAACAAATGTGAAAAGAGTTGTTTGACAGTAGCGAAATGCAGTTGTTTTTGTTTTTTGTTTCTTTTGCATTTGATTGGATTTGGTTTTTCGCGAATCGTTTGTCAACACAGCATATAACCATATAAATAAGAAAAATTTTAAAAATATAAATACAATGCGAAAAATTAACTTTTTAGTTTGAAAATTAGCATTTATTAAGTGTGTGAAAACTCATTCTTGACAGACTGTATATGCAAGCGGCATACCAGGCAATCCAGCACAATTCCACTTTGGGCATTGTTGTCGCTTCTAGAAATTGGGCAAGTACAAGCAGTTAATTTTTTTCAAGGGATTTTCTTTCATTTATAAACAGAGAAAATCAGATATTATATAGTTTTTTTAAGACCATAAGACCATTTTAAACTGTAGAATTTCTTTTAACATTTAATTTTTCTATTTAGTATTAGAAAAATTCACGAACTACAAAAAACTGATTTCCGAGTTTTTGGTCTTGTTTAAATTAGACGTGAGTGTGGCATCCATGGAGAACAGATGGTGCCAAATGGAACGAGTCAATAGTGCAAATCGATGGTGAAAATAGTAACCGGCTCCAATTTGAACGTTTAGCTTTTAGAAATGAGACTTTCTGTCTAACTGATTTTCAAAGGTATCCCTTCGTCTTAGGGTTTGTTATAAAATGCATAAATGCTGCTCTAAAACCAAAATTTTTTGAAATACTTAGTGGAATTATTTTTGAGTGTATTTGTGTGTCGCGTAAATTCAACGATGAACATTTTGAACGCAAATTGAAATCACCGGCGTCACTTTTTCGATTTTCGAGTGTCCTATCATCGATTTAATAGACGTTACCACGTCAAAAAAAAAAAAAATTGTTTCACATACGATGAGATAACGCAACAACTTTTTACTGCGAAAATTTCATATATAAATCATAGTATATCCACAAAATATGGATATACGATTTAATAACGCGTAGAATTTATCATTTTGGAGGATATACAATTATTTAGCTCATAAATATCACGTAAACTATAAGGTATAGAAACCTAGAGACTCGACAGATGGATACATATTGAAAAAGTACACGGAAAAACCTGCTTATCTCAAATTTTTCGAGTTTGTCATATATGAGGAGATAACTCGGGGACGACGATATGTAAACGGCCCATTATGCTATGTTCAGTCGGCATTATGAATTTCGTGATTCGTTCCTTGAATTACGTTTGCGAATCGTCCCGTTCAGACGAGAGATTCGTAAATCGTTTTTTATGTTTTGTGTAAAATGCAACATCCGAGCCGGAAATTTAAAGAACACCGAACTTTGTCGAAGTAGTGAAACTGTCTGAACTCAAGTAAACAAGTATTTTACAAAATAAAATTTTATTTAAAGAAGGCTCTGTTGTAGTCTGTTCTTGTTTCCATTATATTTTTATACCAAGGCCATTGGTAAGAGCCCGAATTGGTCTATTTTGTCATGCATGCTATAAATTCCGGCTGGGAGTTTGGATTTTGTTTCTTCTTCTTACTATGTTTTCGATAAATTTCGATAAAAAGTAGGGAAGACATCGATTTTGACATAATTTGGATCGTATTTCAAAGTAGCGATGCGCGCGTGAGCGATTTTTGATTCACGATCACGTGCGCTCACGGTACCAAAATTTTCGTGCATGCACGCTCACGCACGGTTCAAAATTGACTTGCTCACGTTCACGCACGGTCACGAGAACCATTTTTGAACTCACGCACAATCACTCACAATTTTCAAAAATACCGAATTAATCGAATAAGAAATCATAAATTTCACAATGTCGTTGCAACATTCAAGAACAAAATAGAACATAATTAAATAAGAATTTATTATATCCAGCCGAACATGCTTAAGATAACAGCAATTTGATTGCCTTTTAAAAAGTGAATCAACTATTTCAAAATTTCGTTTGTATAATTTTTATTGGACATACTCATCTCATGACTGAATATATAAAATTTACTGTCAGGTCAGTAGGCTTTGAAGTTTTTGATTAGTTGATTTGTCGTCGTTTTAATAATTGTATGGTACAAATAATATGAGTGCGCAAAATTTAAAATGTCTCCCGATGACAAATACCATAAAGTGACAGCCAACCGTTCCGCAGTTGTAATGGCTTGGCGCATCATTGTATCCTTTTTAGCTATACGATGTTTTATACGTTGATGAATGAATTCGAAGTCATCAAACGAAAGACGTACAAATTTCTTATAGAATTCTTCCCCTTCATTTTTAAGGCTCGACATTAGTTTTTGATATACTTTTTCGGTTTCCCTTTGCAGGTAAAAGTCTCGGGTCCAAATTTCTCTTTTTCTCTTTGTTTTTTTCACGAGACCTAACTATTCCGCATTTATTTCGCAAAAACATAAAAAATTAACAATTAATTTACGTCTTTTCAACATGATGCCACAATAAAATTTACAACTGTCACCTGCATTTAACGAAGCAATGCCGTTTATTTTTCATACATGAGAAGGTTTCTATAACTATGTGTAAAAAGATTTGAGAATACAATGAGAACGATCTCATAAAATAATTCTCAAAGCATTCTCATTATAACAGAAATAGCGGAACTTGTAAACAGGAATGGGAATATTCTCACGGATAAAATCACGTGAGAATTACTTTTCATGAGAACGTGTACCGGAACCTTATATCGGAAAATATTTGTTTGGTTTCAAGATTTATAGAAAATTTCTATAAATCTTGGTAGGCTATGTTATTGTGCCATGTGACGTCACGTTAACAGCTGATTTTTGTAAACAACATAACGGAGCTGCGCAAAACGTAATCTTATTTTCTAAAAATCTTGTTCTCGAAAGTAGTTTTAGGAATTCATTTCGAAGTCGGGGTTCAAATCCCTCAGTGGATTTCTTGGTAGATTCAAAAGCGTTGTTATAAGCATTGGAACCGTTTAATTGTTACCGAAAATAGTCTTATAATAAGAGTCTTATTTGATTTTTATATTAAAAATTTAAAAATTAGTGTTTTGAAAAAAATTCAATTTTTATTTGAAAACAATTCCAGAACAGAAAAAACTCGATTCGCTTACGATGCGTAAACGATAAAAAATTCGATAAAAAATACGAGTCGCGTAAAAAGGTGACTCTCTCATGAATTCGAAGTCGATTCGAACTCGCGGCGAAGAGTTTGCACGTCAAAACGAATTCGATTCGAACTCGTTGTGCTTATTGGGTCGTTGCGCGAAATTTTAAAAACACACACGTCATCGCAGAACCGGCTCACTGTGGCAATCCCCTCGTTACTTCGTTGATATGGCAACGAATTACAGCATTCAGAGTTGCAACATGCGATTCCAGTTGCCTTGAATGTCAGACAACATATTTAGAAAATTGTTTTGGGTGGGCATCATCGTTAATTTTTTGGAATTATGGCCGCAAAAAATTTCTGAAGGACCACTGTGCGGCTTTGAGGGAAAATTGAAGGCCGTGGGTTCATTTAATTTTTGGATTCGTGTTATAACTTGTTCTCACGACGTTTTGAAGCGAGTGCTTCGGCATTCATTCTCGCTTCGTAAGCTGTGAAGCACGCGTTTCGCCATTACAGTTCGAGCAAGTTAAATTTAATATCAACCCCGCTTGTTATCGAAAATAATCGAAAATAGTGCGAAATAAATGACAGCAGAGAAAGAAAAATAATCATAACCGGGTTAAAAGAAGGCCTGTGAAGTTGACATGGACAACGGCGAATTTTAAAACAAACTTCACACCGAACATTTTGTTTTTGCTATAACTTTTGAACCTAGGGTGGGCAAACGAAAATTTTTCTTGGGCACAAGTGGGCCTTTCTTGGGCAAACGAATGTCATACCATTCATTTTAAAAATCGCCATTATCCACGCCAACTTCACAGGGCTGTAAAGAGATCTGTAACAACCCCTATTCCTGCGTTCAAGTCATAAACCAATATTATTGCTTGCTTGTTTTCAGATACAAAAATCTGAATGCTTCATTGATTTATTTTTGTTCTTAAGTCAATTCCGTTTCCAATTTGTCGCCTGCAGTGATTATCATTATTCGAATTCGGATCATAGCCTATTATATCGAATCATGGCTACTACATTCCTTCGTTGTTTTTAAAGTTTGTGTGCTCCCCACTCTCCCTCTTCCTTCTTCAGCTTGATTCTTACTGGATGTAGAAGTTGTGGAGTTGAAAGCCCTTCAGGTGTCGCCCATGCCTGCTCCAGCAACAAGGGGTTAATTTGATGTGGTACCTTGCAGTGTATACCATATAAATAAGAAAAATTTTAAAAATATAAATACAATGCGAAAAATTAACTTTTTAGTTTGAAAATTAGCATTTATTAAGTGTGTGAAAACTCATTCTTGACAGACTGTATATGCAAGCGGCATACCAGGCAATCCAGCACAATTCCACTTTGGGCATTGTTGTCGCTTCTAGAAATTGGGCAAGTACAAGCAGTTAATTTTTTTCAAGGGATTTTCTTTCATTTATAAACAGAGAAAATCAGATATTATATAGTTTTTTTAAGACCATAAGACCATTTTAAACTGTAGAATTTCTTTTAACATTTAATTTTTCTATTTAGTATTAGAAAAATTCACGAACTACAAAAAACTGATTTCCGAGTTTTTGGTCTTGTTTAAATTAGACGTGAGTGTGGCATCCATGGAGAACAGATGGTGCCAAATGGAACGAGTCAATAGTGCAAATCGATGGTGAAAATAGTAACCGGCTCCAATTTGAACGTTTAGCTTTTAGAAATGAGACTTTCTGTCTAACTGATTTTCAAAGGTATCCCTTCGTCTTAGGGTTTGTTATAAAATGCATAAATGCTGCTCTAAAACCAAAATTTTTTGAAATACTTAGTGGAATTATTTTTGAGTGTATTTGTGTGTCGCGTAAATTGAACGATGAACATTTTGAACGCAAATTGAAATCACCGGCGTCACTTTTTCGATTTTCGAGTGTCCTATCATCGATTTAATAGACGTTACCACGTCAAAAAAAAAAAAATTGTTTCACATACGATGAGATAACGCAACAACTTTTTACTGCGAAAATTTCATATATAAATCATAGTATATCCACAAAATATGGATATACGATTTAATAACGCGTAGAATTTATCATTTTGGAGGATATACAATTATTTAGCTCATAAATATCACGTAAACTATAAGGTATAGAAACCTAGAGACTCGACAGATGGATACATATTGAAAAAGTACACGGAAAAACCTGCTTATCTCAAATTTTTCGAGTTTGTCATATATGAGGAGATAACTCGGGGACGACGATATGTAAACGGCCCATTATGCTATGTTCAGTCGGCATTATGAATTTCGTGATTCGTTCCTTGAATTACGTTTGCGAATCGTCCCGTTCAGACGAGAGATTCGTAAATCGTTTTTTATGTTTTGTGTAAAATGCAACATCCGAGCCGGAAATTTAAAGAACACCGAACTTTGTCGAAGTAGTGAAACTGTCTGAACTCAAGTAAACAAGTATTTTACAAAATAAAATTTTATTTAAAGAAGGCTCTGTTGTAGTCTGTTCTTGTTTCCATTATATTTTTATACCAAGGCCATTGGTAAGAGCCCGAATTGGTCTATTTTGTCATGCATGCTATAAATTCCGGCTGGGAGTTTGGATTTTGTTTCTTCTTCTTACTATGTTTTCGATAAATTTCGATAAAAAGTAGGGAAGACATCGATTTTGACATAATTTGGATCGTATTTCAAAGTAGCGATGCGCGCGTGAGCGATTTTTGATTCACGATCACGTGCGCTCACGGTACCAAAATTTTCGTGCATGCACGCTCACGCACGGTTCAAAATTGACTTGCTCACGTTCACGCACGGTCACGAGAACCATTTTTGAACTCACGCACAATCACTCACAATTTTCAAAAATACCGAATTAATCGAATAAGAAATCATAAATTTCACAATGTCGTTGCAACATTCAAGAACAAAATAGAACATAATTAAATAAGAATTTATTATATCCAGCCGAACATGCTTAAGATAACAGCAATTTGATTGCCTTTTAAAAAGTGAATCAACTATTTCAAAATTTCGTTTGTATAATTTTTATTGGACATACTCATCTCATGACTGAATATATAAAATTTACTGTCAGGTCAGTAGGCTTTGAAGTTTTTGATTAGTTGATTTGTCGTCGTTTTAATAATTGTATGGTACAAATAATATGAGTGCGCAAAATTTAAAATGTCTCCCGATGACAAATACCATAAAGTGACAGCCAACCGTTCCGCAGTTGTAATGGCTTGGCGCATCATTGTATCCTTTTTAGCTATACGATGTTTTATACGTTGATGAATGAATTCGAAGTCATCAAACGAAAGACGTACAAATTTCTTATAGAATTCTTCCCCTTCATTTTTAAGGCTCGACATTAGTTTTTGATATACTTTTTCGGTTTCCCTTTGCAGGTAAAAGTCTCGGGTCCAAATTTCTCTTTTTCTCTTTGTTTTTTTCACGAGACCTAACTATTCCGCATTTATTTCGCAAAAACATAAAAAATTAACAATTAATTTACGTCTTTTCAACATGATGCCACAATAAAATTTACAACTGTCACCTGCATTTAACGAAGCAATGCCGTTTATTTTTCATACATGAGAAGGTTTCTATAACTATGTGTAAAAAGATTTGAGAATACAATGAGAACGATCTCATAAAATAATTCTCAAAGCATTCTCATTATAACAGAAATAGCGGAACTTGTAAACAGGAATGGGAATATTCTCACGGATAAAATCACGTGAGAATTACTTTTCATGAGAACGTGTACCGGAACCTTATATCGGAAAATATTTGTTTGGTTTCAAGATTTATAGAAAATTTCTATAAATCTTGGTAGGCTATGTTATTGTGCCATGTGACGTCACGTTAACAGCTGATTTTTGTAAACAACATAACGGAGCTGCGCAAAACGTAATCTTATTTTCTAAAAATCTTGTTCTCGAAAGTAGTTTTAGGAATTCATTTCGAAGTCGGGGTTCAAATCCCTCAGTGGATTTCTTGGTAGATTCAAAAGCGTTGTTATAAGCATTGGAACCGTTTAATTGTTACCGAAAATAGTCTTATAATAAGAGTCTTATTTGATTTTTATAATTAAAAATTTAAAAATTAGTGTTTTGAAAAAAATTCAATTTTTATTTGAAAACAATTCCAGAACAGAAAAAACTCGATTCGCTTACGATGCGTAAACGATAAAAAATTCGATAAAAAATACGAGTCGCGTAAAAAGGTGACTCTCTCATGAATTCGAAGTCGATTCGAACTCGCGGCGAAGAGTTTGCACGTCAAAACGAATTCGATTCGAACTCGTTGTGCTTATTGGGTCGTTGCGCGAAATTTTAAAAACACACACGTCATCGCAGAACCGGCTCACTGTGGCAATCCCCTCGTTACTTCGTTGATATGGCAACGAATTACAGCATTCAGAGTTGCAACATGCGATTCCAGTTGCCTTGAATGTCAGACAACATATTTAGAAAATTGTTTTGGGTGGGCATCATCGTTAATTTTTTGGAATTATGGCCGCAAAAAATTTCTGAAGGACCACTGTGCGGCTTTGAGGGAAAATTGAAGGCCGTGGGTTCATTTAATTTTTGGATTCGTGTTATAACTTGTTCTCACGACGTTTTGAAGCGAGTGCTTCGGCATTCATTCTCGCTTCGTAAGCTGTGAAGCACGCGTTTCGCCATTACAGTTCGAGCAAGTTAAATTTAATATCAACCCCGCTTGTTATCGAAAATAATCGAAAATAGTGCGAAATAAATGACAGCAGAGAAAGAAAAATAATCATAACCGGGTTAAAAGAAGGCCTGTGAAGTTGACATGGACAACGGCGAATTTTAAAACAAACTTCACACCGAACATTTTGTTTTTGCTATAACTTTTGAACCTAGGGTGGGCAAACGAAAATTTTTCTTGGGCACAAGTGGGCCTTTCTTGGGCAAACGAATGTCATACCATTCATTTTAAAAATCGCCATTATCCACGCCAACTTCACAGGGCTGTAAAGAGATCTGTAACAACCCCTATTCCTGCGTTCAAGTCATAAACCAATATTATTGCTTGCTTGTTTTCAGATACAAAAATCTGAATGCTTCATTGATTTATTTTTGTTCTTAAGTCAATTCCGTTTCCAATTTGTCGCCTGCAGTGATTATCATTATTCGAATTCGGATCATAGCCTATTATATCGAATCATGGCTACTACATTCCTTCGTTGTTTTTAAAGTTTGTGTGCTCCCCACTCTCCCTCTTCCTTCTTCAGCTTGATTCTTACTGGATGTAGAAGTTGTGGAGTTGAAAGCCCTTCAGGTGTCGCCCATGCCTGCTCCAGCAACAAGGGGTTAATTTGATGTGGTACCTTGCAGTGGCTCTCGTGTCGCCTGAAGATCTTCCCCTCTCCTCTCACTCGTACTCATCCCCACTCCTCTTCATAACTTCGTATTCTGTTTGGCCAAAGGTTGATATGAGTTTGTTTGCGTACCTTGTGCTTTAAGTGTATACTCTATGGCCAACCACTTTGTCGGATTCCTTTGCATGTCGTTTGCCATCTGCCCCATTCTTCCCTTGTTCTTGATTCATAATATCAAAATCTTTGCCTGGTAGCTGAGAAATGTCCCGAATATCAGGAAATCTATCGCGTATCGCCCGTATGATAACGAGAAAAATTATCAATTATTACCAGTATGTGATCACCAGTCGGTAGTGGTCCCATCAGATCTGTTGCTATGTCCTGCCACGGTCCGTTTGGAAACGGGTGTCTATGCATTGGTGGCGGCCTCACAGGCTGGGATACCAGTAGACAGTCTCGATAGGTTTTGACGTGCTGTTCGACATCACGGTCGATATGCGCACCACATTTTGGCTCGCAACCTACGTTTCATCGCTTTTTCACCTAAGTGTCCCTCGTGAGCTAACTGCAGGACTTGGTATCGTAACGATGTAGGGATAACGATACGACTATCCCGCACAAGTATTGTCCCAACGGTCGAGAATTCGTGGCGGAATGCGTACAACACCTTAGAAGAGTTAGGATACCATGACTGTTTGTTTACCTGCTCAACCGCCCTGGTGATTTCGTGGTCCTCTGCACCCTCATCGCCTACCTGTGTTACCGTAAGTGATGATGGTGTATTACTTGATATGACATGAAGTATATGCGTTTCAAGGCCTTCATCAAACGAGTCCCTGAAGCTATCGTTACACAGTATGGATACTGAGTCCGCTATGTTCTCTTTACCCGGACGATAGATGGTGCTGAATTTGTATGCTTGTAACCTGAGAAGAAAAAGCTAGATTCATGTGGGTAGTTTTGATATTGGTTAGACGATTCCTTCCAATGGTTTGTGGTCGGTAACGAGTTCAAATTCCAGACCCGATAAGTAGAAATAGAAACTTTCCACAGACTAAACAAGTTCGAGACTCTCCTTCTCGGTCTGAGAGTATCGACGTTCTACCTCCGACAGGCTTTTGCTTGCAAAAGCAATAATGTGTGGCTCATTGTTTGCGTCGAACTGTAACAGGACTCCACCCACCTATCAATTAGCCTCCTAGCGGATCCGTTACGCTTGATAGATCTAGAATGAATTTTCCCACAAATGTGACCAGCCTTACCTCCTTTTTCGTGTAAGGGTTTCTAAAACTCAGGAAAGATTTAACTTTCTCTGGGTCAATTTTAATTCCTTCGTCTGAAAGCATCCGTCCGAGGAACTTAAGTTTTATGACCTTCCATACGCATTTCTCTTTGTTTAGCATAACCACGTTCGTTTTGAAAATTTTTAGGACATCTTCCACGTCTTTGTCGTAACCTTCTTCCGTTCGCGTAAATATGATGACATCATCCAGATAGTTTATGGTGTTACTGCAGAAAATTCTTTCCAAAGTTCGTTGGAATATCTCAGGTGCCGTGTTCACTCCGAGCACTAACATTTTATATCGAAAGAGGCCCTTATGTGTTATGAAAATGGTTCGATTCATCTTATTCCAACTGGTGGTATGCATATTTCAAGTCCAATCTCAAGATAATTTTGGAGCCCCATAATTTCGACACTATCCCGTCAAATGTTGGCAATGGGTAATTCTTCTTCTTGTTCATTTCCAAAGTCGTTTACCGCCCGCACACGCGATGCATTGTATTTGCGGTGCTTAGTAAACGGATTCCTGTTGTCATACATCTTTCGCTTGTTGGACCACCTTGACTTCCATTTCCGTGCATGCTACTGCTAAACATTTGTGGTACGAAGCATTTCTATCTGGACAATCTTCGTCGGTACTAGCAAGACCTCTCAGACCACATCTGTCGCTTTCCTCGCTCAAGCTTGGTACCGTTACATACTTCACCGCTATTTTGTTAACTGGATCTGGCTCGGCTTTTGCTAAAATACTTATCGAGTGCTTATTTATTTCCTCAAACTTTGTTCCTGTTCTAGTAGCCTCTTTCGTAGTTATATCAAATCTCTTCGACTTCGCCCTTCGTAGTTTCAAAAGAACATCTAGATATTTGTTGGCGTAGCCTCAATACAAACCTCTCCAGCGATTCTCCATCAGTGTGCTTTATTTCCCTAACTAGGTGCTTTTCAAGTGTGGTATTACGTTTAGGTGAAAACTACTCTGTTAGTGTGAGGGACAACAATGAGGAGACGTACCTGTGATTGCTGGTCGTCGCGGAGTGGTCGCTGATTGCTGTTGGTTCTGCTGTTCCGTTGGTCGTGGTGTGGTTTAATTTGCCGGCGATTGCGCGACGCGAATAAAGATTTGAGAGTTAATTTTTTAAACTGATAATGGCTTTTCTGGCCCACTTAAATTTAAACACAAAGGTGAATTCACCGGCGATTAAGTAAAAAAAGGGGGATGCCTTCTTGGCGAAAAATTAGTTCAAATTTTTTTTTCTGTTTTTGTTTTTCTTTTCGGGATTTTTTGTTCACTTAACTTGTATGATTTCATATATTTAATTTGAGTTCTTTTTTTTCGTTTGCGATTTGAATTATTTGCGGAGCGGCGAAGCGCGTTTGAATCAAACTGATCGCAGACTCACTGTTTGCGGTTTGAATTTCTTGCGGAGCGGCGAAGCGTGTTTTAATCAAACTGATCGACAACTGCTAACTGTTTCTCCTTCTCAGCGGGAAGGAGCTTTCTCACGAGCTAGCGCTGTAGAAAAATAAGAAGTACTCGCTAGTATGATTCTTTCACCGTGCGTAAAGGCTCGGCTGCGCAGCGGCCGCGGCGAAGAACGAACATACTCGTTTAACTTTTCGACTAGTATCGAAAAAACGTCTGCTGTAGGATTTTTGTCTTGCTCTATAAGTGAGTGGTACCACCTCGTCCATTCATGACGTAGCGCTGCTTTGTCGATATTCTCACAAAGGAAAGGTTTAATTTCGGCCCCGCGTCCTACTTACCCTTTATCACTTTTTTTCAACCAATTACCACAGTTAACTGCACTCACCTCTTGTAACACAGTTTAGTGCACTCAACTTCTGTTGCACAGTTGAGTGCGCTCAGCTTTTGTAGCACAGTTTTGTGAGCTCAACTTCTGTAGCACATTTTATTGCACTCAACTCTTGTAGTACAGTTTAGTACGCTCGACACTTGTAGCACAGTTTAGTGCGCTCAACTCTTAAAGCACAGTTTAGTGCGCTCAAAGTTTAGTGCGCTCAATTTACCACTTAATGTGTTCAATCACTTGAAGCTTCGTAAGCTCCGTAATACAAATGGACTGAAGTCCTTGTGGGTGAATGTGTCAGGATCGTTGCTGTGCGCCGTCTGGGTATTCTCGATCTTTTCGCAGGATCGTTCTCTTTCTTTATTTATTTATTTTTATTTATAAAAAAAAAACTGTTTTTTTCCCCCGTGGGTCCTTTCGCCTCGTTGCCAATGTAAGAACCCCTATTCCTGCGTTCAAATCATAAACCAATATTATTGCTTGCTTGTTTTCAGATAACAAAATCTGAATGCTTAATTTATTTAGTTTTGTTCTTATATCAATTCCGTTTCCGATTTGTCGCCTGCTGTGATTATCATTATTCAAATTCGGATCATAGCCTATTATATCGGATCATGGCTACTACAAGATCCATTCTTTAATAGATATTTTCGATACAAGTGTCGAAATGAAGTTTTTTTTTCGCACGAGTGGTAAATGTCGTAAAACGAGTCGCAGCCGAGTTTCACAATATCACGAATGCGAAAAAAAGGTGAGTTTCAACACAAGTGCTGAACAATATTTCATGCATTAAGATTTCAAATTGGATTTTAACCTAAATTTAAGCAAACGTATTTTTTTTTTTTGTGAACAAAATTTTTTTTATTTATTTGACAGATTCATAATATGAAATTCTTTATTATACAACTTGGTAGTATGCCCTGCTTATTTTTCCCTTGTATGTATTTCAAAACATGCGTGAATTTTGAAATTTATTCTTGCACTCCTTGCTTGATTTTTTGAAATGGGTGTATTTTGAAATTTATTATTTATTATATTCATTCTTACAAACATTGGTAGTATGCCATGCTTTTCCGGACAACGTGGGCCAATGGAGGCTTTAGACTACTTAAAAAACTAGCTTTTTATATTAGAATTCTCTACGCAAAGCCTTAAGACGCGAACGTGAAAACAGTAATAAAATCCTACGTAATTAGAAGACATCCCCTAGGGCTGGACCATGTTTTTTTATTTTTTTGCTAAATATATATTTAAATTTTACAAATAGATATCATTCATTAATATTTTCGGAAATTATATGCGATTTTCGGGAGTTTCAAAAGTACTCTATTTACCAACTTTGAGTGCGCATAGCTCAAAAAGTGAGCGTGGTAACAAATTTAAATTAGGTTTTTCCAATTTTGGAGCGCAACAGTAAACTCTGTTCCGAATTTTAAGTCTCTAGGACTAAAATTGCGGAATTTGGGTCCCCCATTTACATGGGGGGGTGAGAGTTGGCGTGGTTCGATTTTCAAAATTTTTTCAAAATTTCTTAATTTTATGAAAATAAACTTTCATACCAAATTTTATTGCTCTAGCACAATTCCTTCTATTTTTGGCCACGAGATGTATGGAGACGCGACACTTTGCACCGTGAGAACTATTAAGCGATTAAGATTTTTTTCAATGACAAAACAAATGTTATTTTACAAAACCTACACGCAGAGAAAAAATATCACATATCCAATTATATTTTGCAGGCATTACATATATAATTGGGTATTATAATTACATAATTACGTCCAATTATATTTTTAATTACCTGCAATTATATATGTTATTGTATAAAATGATAAAAAAATTATTTCAATTACATATATAATTCCGTTCTATTAAATTACATACTGTTGTAGTATAGTGTGCACAGCGCTCAAACTGTGTCGAGCGCACAAATGTCACTAAATTACAACGTAGGGTACCAAGCGCTCAGACAATGTCGAGCGTATAATAGTCCCCGTATTTCCTTTATCAAATAAAAGACACCAATAAATAGGTTTTAATCCTTTATTCAACAAAATGAATCCTATACTTCCAAATATAAATATCCCTATTTCTTCACTATTAACTTCTCCGTCGTGGCCCTTTGGTGAGTACGCTCGCAGAAGTCCCGTTCCAGTCATCGAAGCTCCGTTTATATAGATCAATATTGCTGATCTTGCAATATCGAATATTCCCATGGTCCGCGATCGTCGTCGATTCTTCCCGAACATATTGCATAAGCTTAACCGCGACCTTCACCCGCAATTGTACCAACATGCCATATTGTTGTTGTTACTACATACAGCTATTCCGATGTTCTTAGTTCTTCTTTTGTAGTTGTTGTTGCTTTTACGTAAAAACTCTTGACGTGTGTTGTTGTTGTTATTGCCAGCGATCGGATTGCAATTGTACATTCGCTGCGCCAGCGCTGATGTTTGTCATTCGGGCATATACGGTGCCGGCGTTGTTGTTGTTGCAAGCGGCCGAACTGCATGTTTGCATTTGTCAGCAATTTACGCTGGACAGTGCTTTTGAGTAGCATGGAATCACCTTGAAGTAGAAATTCCTAAATGTAGGTCACTGCCTTTTGCTTTTAGCTTTCTTTCCTTATGCTTCATTCGCACTTTGTTGTTTTGAGTTAGTTTGCGAGCGTGTAGAAAGAGGAGGAAAAATATGTTTGTGAGTCTAAGAGAGATCGCGACTCACAACAATACATACAAGCAAATGCAATTCATAATTGCGTCTAATTGAATTTGTAATCCTCTGCAATTTAAAATATATTCCATGTAATAATATAGAAAGGGGCATTCTCCACGATTGGGCGGAATATATTTCATCACGTCGCATTCGTGGTCCACCAGCCTCTTGGAGTGCCTAATGATTTTAAAAATTCAATCAGTTATATATTATACGATCGAAATTATAAACCATTTAAGAAATATACGAACAAGCTGTAAAATAAATACAATCGCATATATAATTACACCAGTGCTTTAAATTGTAAAAGTAATCATATGTAATTACATATGTGTTCAGAACGCAATTACATACATGATAAATTTAAATGCGACTATATAAGTAATTAGACACAATTATATTTATTAATTTAATATCATATTGAAATTGGCTCCAATTAATAATGCAGTCGGGGCACGGCTCCAATCGCATATTTAATTGGTTCCATTTATATTTCGGGCACTTATTTCTCTCCATGTACAAATCGTTAAATGCTCTCATAACTGAATTTTAATATTATTTTACTTGGTAGTTCCATTCCTTTTCATATTTCATTTCGCGACGAAGCGACCAATAGAAATCGGCAACCATAACTTCTGGCCATTTTCCATTAAGTAATAGTTACGTTTTTCTCTGTGCAATATGTCCTGATGAAACCTTTCGCCGTGTTCGTCTGTTACTGCTCCACGATTGGCGGGAACACAGTCCAAATGGGAATCCAAAAAATGAATTTTTAGGGACATGATGCATTTAATGGCGTTGTATGCAGAAAGAAGTTTGAGAATTATTTGACCGTAGTTATATTTTTTTTCCAAGAAAATTTTCGCATACTTCTACAAAAGCGGTCTATGCTCTCTTTTCAGATTTACTCAATGCTCTCTCAAATTTTGAGTCCTTCATTAATTCTCGTATTTGGGGACCAAATATTCCATCTTTTAGTTTTGCTTCACTGATTCAAGCAAACTTAGTTTTCAGATATTGAAAACCTCCACCGTCCTAACGAAATATGGAATTAAGCACATTTTAATCCGAAAATTATTTTTCCCTGACACAATATTTCAAATCAATGTAGTGATAATTGCTTTTCGAAGCGAAAAACCAGTGGGTTTTCCAATTCAAAGTTTTGTTATGCCAGTTTCACTTTGGAACTCAATTGAGAAGGTTATTCGTGCTCTGTTCACGCTCCTAACTGGCTCCAATCGCCACGTGGTACTCGATAAAAGCAAAAGGATCGAAGAATCAAATAAGAATTCAAGGATCATCTCAGTTCTGCTCCTAACAACGGTCATATAAACGTTTAAGTTTTTAACTTAAATGATATCGACTCTACTGCAACACAGAGAAACTGTAGAGGCTGAATCCTTCATTCCATAATCAACACATGGAAGTCTAACCTATAAATATTTGTAAAGGATCCTGACGACGGTCATATAAACGTGTGACTAATAAAAATTATTGCTCGAAGTTTCCCTGGCATATGCGGATTTTCATTTTTTTCCAGCGAACTACTCCTAAAATTAAAAAACAAAAAATTGAGTTATGTATACGAAAATGCGAATTGAGAGATTTTGTATTACGCGCGTTTTAAAAATTAATTAAACACGTAATGCTGTTTCACTGTCAGGTTCGCCTGACTATAGCACCCTTGCTTGTTTTTGTATATATTTTGTATGGTCTATCTCGACTGCCTAGTCAGCAACTGTAAGGCTTAGCACCCAATTTTCCATAGTAGCTCCTATGGGCCATTGTGAAATTCGTCGCTGAAAATTAACATTGCGATGTCTTAGGAAATGTAAGGTTTTAATTTTAAGTCGTTTTCGGTCCGCTTTCACGGAATTGATAACTGACCGATGGTGGAAATAGTCATGAGTAGCGTCACGACCTTTTCGTTTGAAAATGCACATAAAATTCATCCATGAATTCAACAGTGAATTGTAGTTTAAAAATTCGTTGATGAAAACATTCTTACTTGCAGGATTTATTTATTGAAAAATATGATCGCATAAAAGCAATATTGTAATTATCTTAATATTGTATGTAGGTAAAAAGATATAAATTAATAAATAAAAGTAAAAAGGTTATTCAACCTAATGATTTAAAAGTAATGAGATTTTTAAGGAGAAACTTGTGGACAGGCCACAAAAAGTTTTTTCCTACACCTTTCATTCGCCTTGGTCAACCTATGTTGCGAATTTGAAGCTTCTACGCCTTTTACTTCACAAGTAACGATAAACCCTTATTTGTGGGCTTATTTGTGGGCGTGGCTCGAGGAGGACGGCGTCCATTTTTTCCAGGATATGTCCCTTTTCGTAGTTTACCAGTACACCAAATATCAATAAAATGTGTTGAGTAGTTCGCAAGTTACAAGCATTTTACTGAAAACATATTAAATTCATTTGTGGGCGTGGCAGTTGGCGGATGTTTCCCATTTTTACTTAGGATCATACTCTGATCCCGATATACCTGTGTGCCAATTTTAGACTTGGGTGGTCCAGCCGTTTCGGAGAAGACGGTCCGACCACAGACGGGTGGACAGACGGTCAGACGGTCAGACGGACAGACGGACATGTCTAAATCGATTCAGTTTTTGATCCTGATCAAGAATATATATACATATATGTCTATATCTACGGAGCTTAGTTATGGCTGTTACAAGATTCGCACAAAGCTAATATACCCTGCTT
Source organism: Chlorops oryzae (assembly GCA_020466095.1). NCBI lineage: Eukaryota > Metazoa > Arthropoda > Insecta > Diptera > Chloropidae > Chlorops > Chlorops oryzae. The sequence goes on along the minus strand of CM035807.1, from coordinate 37,226,518 downwards.
ACGCTGGGTATAAAAAAAAAATGATCAAAATGAGAAAGTTTTCAACACACAAAGGGTCTAGCCTTCTATTTTCCATATGCCATAAAATATGAAAATAAAACATGAAATGAAATCGCAATATTTTGTGCAATATATCGCTATACCTCTTTCGCTAATTTTATGTCTGTGAACTTAGCATTACCACTTGTAAAGTTTAGATTAAAAACTAGCTATTAATTTGTAGCTAATTTGTTGTAAATTTGTTGTAGAAAAAAAAAATTTGTTGCTCTTTTGTTTTAGAAAATAACCCCTGGTAATGCTAACTTCATAGTGATGTTAGCATTACCACCCTCAAATTTCTAAATTTTTAGATTCAAAATTAGTTAATAATTTGTAGCTAATTTGTTGTAAATTTGTTGTAAATTTGTTGTAGAAAAAGAAAATTTGTAGCTCTTTTGTTTTAGAAAATAACCCCTGGTAATGCTAACTTCATAGTGAAGTTAGCATTACCACCCTCAAATTTATAATTTTTTGGATTCAAAATTAGTTAATAATTTGTAGCTAATTTGTTGTAAATTTGTTGTAGAAAAAGAAAATTTGTAACTCTTTTATTTTAGAAAATAACCCCTGGTGGTGCTAACTTCATAGTGAAGGAATCAGGCAGGTGTAGGGATGCTCGTTGTTGGAAAATCGTCGATACTGCAAATATTGTGAGCCTTACAAGGATTGCTGATTCTAAACAGAAATATAACTTCGATGTTGCCAAAAATGTATGCTATTGCTCATTTACTCCGAGAATTTTATAACTGCAAAAATTGTGCCAGAACAACGATGTTTTAACGTGGAACATCGATAATAGTCGAATATCGATCATAATCAAGCACCTTTTTGAGCGGGACATGCACTTTTTTGCGCCGAAATAACGTCTTCGACGATGGGTGCACGACTTGAACAAATCGTCGACAACTCTAGATGAATAAAATTTGCTGTTTTTTCGGAGCTAATATATGAAATTTCTTTTTCGTCACCAAAAGCGCTGCACTGAGCGAACGTAACCATGATTTTTTTAAAAGGGCGCATTGTTATTCACAGTCCTTTTGATTTTCGAGCAGAACAAAAATTTCGAAAGAAAAATGGTTGAGTCAACAACATTTTTGGTTGAATTGAAAGGAAATATGTTTAATTACATTTCTTTTCGTTCGGTATAATTCTCATTTGTTTTATAAAATAAGACATATAAGATATGTATTCATCTTAGAACTTTTTAAGCATTGCGAAAGCAGTCACCAAAACGGAGTGACGAAATCGGATGAAGTCCATCCGATGGCTATTTTTTGGGTCATGTTTAGCAGAGTGCTCTATGCCCATTTGCTTTGAACGTTAATTAAATTTTTTTTTATAGGTATTTTTTTTGAATTTTTTTAAAAAATATCTTGTCATTTCAACTATGTCCGTGGTTGGTTCAACAATTTAAATTTAAATCCATTTTTGAAAATTATCATTTCAATTCAACCTGAAATATGGTTGATTCAAAAGGAAAATTTTTTATTTTTTCAACAAGAAAAATTGTTAAATTAAAAATATTCCTTGTTGAAGCCGTTTTGTATGTTTTTCCTTTTGATTTAACCAGTTTTCTGGTTGATTTTTTTCTCTGTGTGTATGCGACTTCCCCGCTCAATGCCGCCTATACACTTTTTGCCAAACGCAAGACAACGCCGCCAAAAATCGTATTACGGATTGAGTAGAGATCCTTGTCTACGAAAGATAGCTGGAAACATTGGTCCATAAAGGGGTTTTTTTTGCTTCCTTGCAGGGCGTTGAGAGGGGGGCGCAAACAGGGCAGTTTCCCCGGGCCCGCCGTGAAGGGGCCCTCAACTGTCAAAAGAAAATTTTCCGAAAATTTCCAAAACCGACTGACTGATTACATTATACTTACTCCAAGTGACTCTCGGAAAACGTATACAACATATGGGGCATTCCATTTAATCGTGGACACTTTCGGAAGTGACATGCAGTGTTCCCTCTAAGCTGCGCGACTGCGCAATTGCGCACGATTTTTTACTAAATTTTTGAAAGTTGCGCAGCCTTACTTGTATTTTGCGCACAAATTTCAAAATGGCAAAAAGTCAAAAATTCTCAAATATTAGTAAAGGCTGTAGTACATGAGATGTAAAAAGCCACATTCATATGTAGCTCTGACGTAAATTTGACGTCAGGAAGTTTTTGAATACACTATATGTAGCCATTTTAAAAACTTTCTGACGTCAAAATGATGTCAGAGCTACATATGAATGTGGCTTTTAACATCTCATGTACTACAGCCTTAAGTTTAAGAGGTTCAAAAATTAGATAAATGCTAAGTTGAAAAAAAAAACGATTAATCTAAGATTTTAGTTTAAAAATCATCACTTTGGTAAACACTGACTTGAACTGTCAAACTCCATATAAGTCATGCCAGACTTTTCGGAGAAAAATACCCACAAAACTAGAAAACAAACATTTCCCCCATTTTCAAAAACAAAAAATCTGCAACGATTTTTGATTAAACTACCACACTGCTTTAAAACCTCTAATTAGATTATCAACAGGGCTCAAATCTAATTTATTGATTCGTCTGGTTGAGAAATATGGTTCTTTTGCATTTTGTTGAGAAAATTAAAAACTGCATTTTTATCTCATATAAGAATAATGTTCGTTTTCCCTTTTGGTCAGAAATCGAGATCAAAAGTTCTTCAAAAAGAGAAAATTCCCTCAATCTAACAGCACTGGGCTAAGCTAATTTTGCTAATGAAATAAATATATAAAAGCTTTAACATATAACTGCATTTAGAGCATTTAGAGCACTAGCGCGCAACTAAAAGCGCAATTCAATTAACAACGTAAATACATGCAAAGGAGGGGAAGGGGATCGAAAAATCTTATATATGATCACATATGGGATTGGGTTTGAAACAATTACGACGTACCTAATGTTTAACATGAAACATAATTTGATTTTAAAAGAATTTCTAAAAAATAATTTGGAGATATTTTACGTGATAACTTATTGTCAGTGATTGCGAATTTCCAGAATTTTGGCCTAAAAGTATGCATATGAAAAATGCATGACTTGCAGTGTCGGAAACATTCAAAATAATTTTCCATGCATACATTAAGGGTGGATTAATTATCAATTTGACTGTTTCTGATTCCTTCACTATGAAGTTAGCATTACCAGGGGTTATTTTCTAAAATAAAAGAGTTACAAATTTTCTTTTTCTACAACAAATTTACAACAAATTAGCTACAAATTATTAACTAATTTTGAATCCAAAAATTTAGAAATTTGAGGGTGGTAATGCTAACTTCACTATGAAGTTAGCATTACCAGGGGTTATTTTCTAAAACAAAAGAGCAACAAATTTTTTTTTTCTACAACAAATTTACAACAAATTAGCTACAAATTAATAGCTAGTTTTTAATCTAAACTTTACAAGTGGTAATGCTAAGTTCACAGACATGCTAATTTTTACTGTATATACTTATATATATATGGTCGCAAGCGGAATCCTTACTTGCTGTTATGGAAAAAATTGTCAATCCGAATAATAGTTAATTGTGAGCCATCTACTCTACAAAATATAAATGAGCCCGCGCAAAAACGAATAATTGAATAACGTTCAACATGCCGTATAAGTACCTTTTCGGAAAGCGGTCGCTCAAGAGAAAATCCTGCATGAAGCCTTCGAAGACATATTTATTACAACAAAGCCGATTTTGAATTTTCCATACGGCATTATAACTAAGCCGATTTTGACATTCTCATTTCGTTTGGCAATCACGTTATATGTTGATTTGTTAATATTTGTTAAATAGATTTAATATAATCAATTATATATGCATATATGTACATATAATATAATAAATATTACAATGTCATGTTAAATTAGCGTTTTATTGAAATTTTTAAAAAATTGTAAGAATTATTCATGTTTGCATTACGCAAGACCAGTCATGGATGACTTCCTACACGCATGGGATGCATGACTTCATGAATGACATGTCCTGCAAAGTGTCGTGCACGAAGCTCGCGACATTTGTATGGATTTTGCATCGACGCCACTATGCTTTAGTCATGCAAGTGTCGTCAACGATTTGTTCAAGTCGTGCAGCCAACATCAAAGACGGGTACAAGACTGTGCCGAGAGGATAGTGTGACCAGATGCCCCTTTTACTCGGGACATGTTCCCAGTTTTCGGCAAATG